>CATIWK010362439.1:0-15459 GCA_949634005.1 Mallotus japonicus
AACTTTTAACCAAGAAGTTGGTGGAGGATTCCAGCAGACTGAAATCATGTTAGGGGCTTTACTTGGGGTTCCCCTAATGCGAAGAGCTCCAAGGATGCGTCTTTCATCAGTAGAATTAAACATGTGACCCAACTTGAAAAATTCCGTCTCTTTAATGGCGTTCCAGACCCATCGTAAAACTGAGTGGATATTAGGAATTTCATTCTCAAAAATAACAGCGTTCCTGGTCCTCCAAATGATCCACAGACCATTCACAATGGCAGAGCACCATAGAGTTGCCACTTGTGAACTAAAGTGATGGCACATAGCATTTAATATAAAATCAGAGAGAGATTCTGAGTCTGAACGAAGAAGGCGCATGCCAAATAACATGGAGATAGAGCGCCATATTGCCTTTGAGAAACTGCAGGAGATAAATAAGTGCTTACTGTCCTCAGTATGAGCAGCGCAAAGAGCACATCGGGAAGGAAAACACGCCCCTATGCTATGCGTATATGTTGTATATGTATATCTGTTTTTGCAATGGAATTATATTTCGCAGATTAATTGAAAATAAAATTGTTGAGTGCTGGGAAATGCAGAAATTTTTCTGAAGTTTATAGCACAATAACACGTACTTTTTTTTTTTTTTTTTGTTGGGGTGTGATACATGTAGAACTGCTGTGCTACTGCTATCTATGGTTCTTTAGTTTGCTATGAAAGCAAAAGGGGTTGGGCATCATTTATTCTGAAATAGCTTCTGTAGAGTATCAGCAAATATATTATTATTTTTCCTGTGTTACTTACTGTATTGACTATTGTTATATGCAGGGGAGTTACTCTCTTACATTGAAGATGTATGATGATAAAAATACAGAGCTGACTTGCGAGGTGATCGACTTCGACATTGGATATGAATCATTTGTTGCAAATACTATCACCCAATAAACAAATCTGTACAACTTAAGTGTTCTTTGAACCATTTTAAATGGTTTTAAGTTATTCTGAGATGATGAATAATAATGTCATGGTTAGTACTGTATGTGGGATGGGATCTTATTACACGATACTACGTTGCCTGCTACAATAAACTCATGCTGTCTCATGCTATTGATGGATGTTCAATAATAATCATATATTTTACTTCGTTTTTTAGTTAAAACAGACATATTATTTATTATTTTTCTGCTATAGATGGATGTTCATTGATGAACAAAAAGCTATTAATTTTATAAGGGTTGTTACGAAAATAGAAACTAACGGCGCTACAAAATGCAACTTTTTTTTTTTTGGAATAGCTATAAAAGACAACTTAGAAATTAAACAAGTTCCATTAGAATATAACTTAAATGGGTATTCTAAAAATTTACATTTTTCAACTTAAAAGTAGCTATGTTTACCGCGTTTGCCGTTATTCAGTCGCCTGAATGTCATATATTCAGGCAATTTATATATGTGTCTCATTTCTTTTTGTAGTTTTTAATTTGATCCTCTAGTTAATTAAATAAAAATTGTATCGAAATACACAATTTTGCAAGATACTATATGCCATATTTTCTTTATTTTCTTATTAATAAGAAAATTGGTAAATTTGAGTTTAAAATTTTATTTATAAAATTTTTTGACTATTGATAACTCTGAGATTAACTCAGCTGTAGAGTATGTGCACACAACAAGAACTTAGCTAGGTGAGTTTGTGGAGCTTTTCACATAAAGACTCCGATGCTTAAGTTCATATTTGTATATGGGAATAATAAAGAATGCGGAGAATGAGTAGAATATTGAGGATGAATAAATATGAGAGGGTATAAGAGTTTAAATAGAAATGTATAACTCAAATCTGGTTGGATTAGGACTCCTATTTTTGCCCTTTTAGGATTAGTCGTCCTTATTAAGGAAGAAATAGATTTCCCTTTAGACTTCACGGGCTTTGGAGTGTTAGGCTTTCATTTTGGACATGAATGTGGATATGGGGTATCAAATAGGTTTTCAATCTTAATTCATTGAGAAAGCTATATTTAATTTTGTTATTTTTTTACAATTTTTTTTAAGTTGAGTAAGCACCTCCTCTAGTTCTTATTTAAGCTGAAGTTCCAGATTCATTAAATTAGAGGACCTGTGCCATTCTAACGCTCTTTGCACCCCAGCTACCCTTGCCATCAATCAACTATTTCGTTTAAAAATTAAAAATATTCTCAAAGGTATGTTTATTCTAGTCCACAACTGCTTCTATAAAACATTTCACTGCTTGTAGATATTGTTTATTCTGTTCCCAGTTGGCCACCACCAGTTTCCCAAAGTTTGCGTGAACTAACCAAGCTGCTTGGAATCAAAATGGATGCACTGCAAATGTTTGATTGCATCTTGCATTTATCTGTATAAGAATGGGGCGATGATCGGAATGGAGCTTAGGTAAAGTTTGATGATGGTATTCGAGTATTAATATTGTTATTGAGCATTACATATTGCCCTGTCTAAGTGTTGATAGAACATACCCTTTGCCATGTACCTAGGGCCCACAAACCCAAGATCGTACATGCATGAATCGATAACCCATTTTTGAAACAATTTGCACACTACCAATCGATTAGCTACTCCACCCTGTCGCTCCGAAGCATGAAGGATTGCGTTGAAATCTCCACATATAACCCACAGTTTTGTCATTCCCGCAGCTAATTTATAAAGCTCATTCCACACCTGCCTTCGAATGACTAGATTAGGGCTTGCTTAAATAAAGGTACTAATAAAATTTTTCAAAGTTTAAGGCCTTTACAAAATAAGGAATATAAGCAAAGGTTTTCTCTCTGCAACAGTGCCGGTTTGATAGTCTGCGTTTCTCTTAGGGGTTTTTCCCCCTATTTCCTGTTTTGTTCTTTCTCTCTGGTTATGGTTTCCTTCTTTGTTGTTTATGGTTTCAATTTAATATTATGTGCTGTATAGATATGTTGTGCTTTTGGTGTTTGATTGTGTCTTGGTGCAGATGGGATGTCCTCTACTTTGTTAGTTTTGTTATTCCCGCTAATATTGTGGAGGAGCAGATGCATGTTGGTGTTTCATTTGGTGCGGATGATATATCTCCGCTTGGACCTTGCTCGCCTCACCTTTGCATGCGTTTTGCTTTCTCTAGGCTTTGCAATACTGTGATTATAGAAGATGATCTCTGTCCCCGGTGGCCATTTGGCTTGCTCCGGTGGTTGATCGCCTTCTACTCTCTCTGCTCGCTGTTTCTTCCAAGTCTGGACTTTATCAACTTTATCGGTCCATGTCTTCAACAGATCCAGCAAGAATGCTGGCATGGTGGCTTCCGTCATCCAGCCGCTGCTCATATGCTCCAGGCGCTGCTGCAGCCGCCGTCCATCAACCCTTGTCTAATTAGGGTTTCTTCCCAAAATTTGTTATTGGGCTCTACCCACTATGTGGTCCATCAGATTGCAAAAGCTATGAATGTATTTATGGCCCTTCACAATATGGCCTTTTACTATGTAATGGTGTTTATCCTTTAATATATTATAGCTTTTATTTGGTTCAAAAAAAAATAAAGGTAATAAAATATTTCACCTGATTCCCTTATCTCACCGCTACATGAAGAAACTGCCAATGACTCTCCACGATCTTTTCATTAATATTTTGATTCCACAGAACCCAAATACCTCCGAGAACCCTCTTGCTTCGATTCTATGGGATCTATCAAACCCACTTTTACAAATAAAAAGCTCAGCTTTGTTATCACTAACTCTAGGAACAAGGCAATGATTTCAGGTCTGTTATTCTGAGTTATCGCTTTAAAAGTTCTATTAAAATTGGGGGAGCATACCCCTTGTACATTCCAACATATAATGGACATAATGGATAGAATTAACAAATAAAGGAACATTCTTGAAGCTCAGAATTATTGTTGTATTTCCATTTTTAGGTCTACCAATCCTATAATCTCTGTATCTATCTCATGTTCATCATCATCTAAGTCTGTATCTCCTTGGGGTTCTATTGCCTTGTCCTCTGTCTCTATATCCTCATTATCAGGAGGCTTCTCGAACTTCATACTTTCATCCCCTGTCCTTCTATAAACCTTTCCCCTACACTTCGCACTATGTTCATCATCCTTGTTATAGTTTTCTATTGATAGTGGGTTGATGAAGACCATCGAATGCATTTTCAGGTCTAATTTGGGCTTGTTCCTATAGTGAGGTTGAGTCCTACCAATGGATTGGTTGGGTTTTGTTGGGTCGAGGTTATTGTCTTTTTTGCGCCTTCATGTGATTGAGATCATGGTCTCCTGGCCCCATTCCTTGATTTGGAAGGTTCACTACCCATTAGGTGACTATTGTCAGGAATCAATATATTTTTTTGTTTCTCCTGTTCCACCATTTATGCCTTCAACTTCTCCTAACACCGCAAATCTCGAGCCTGATCCCTATTTTTTTACATGCCAGAATTTGTTTCTTCAAATAGTCCTCTTTCCTTCCTAACACCACTCCTTCCTCTTCTGGTTATAATCATCCATAGTCCAAAAATAGGATCTTCGGCCAGACCGTTCACACCTGCTGTCAGCTCAACATCTCTGAAGTCCCCCCTCTTCTCTTGTTCCTCATCATTCGTGCTTGTTCGCAAAGGGCACAATCCACTCACATGTCCGAACTTTCCACAGACAAAGCAAATTCGAGGCAAACATTCATATTCAACCTCTTGAATTTTCCCATCCAACAGAAATTTTGAGCACAATGGTTTTTGGAAGTCAATTTCAACTACCATTCTTGCACATTTTTCCCCTCTCTGCCATCTCAATATTGTAGTCAATTCTCACCACCTTCCCAATGAGTTGTCTAGTTAATCTAAGAACCCTTTTATGATAACACTGCAATGGCATTTCAGGAAGCCTCACCCAAGCTACCACATAATTCATAGTCTCTTCATTGCTATCAACTGTGGTGTCCATGCCTAGACTAGCAAACAGTGTCCCACAATTATCCAAGGGCCATCAAAAAATGCATTTTGCACATCTAGAACATTCCTGAATTTAACTAGGAAATATCCATTCTTCAAATCAACCACATTGAATCCCCTCCTAGTTCCCAAATCCCCTCTAACCTAGTACACAATGTTTTGTACCCTATTAACCGTCTCAGAAGTTTCACAACTACTGTGTTTTTCCACGGTTTAGCAAAGGCCGATGCTCCTTGTGAGAGAAGAAAATGGATGGAACGGTCATCCATATTAATTACTACATCCTCTGCATTGATTTCCACCCCTCCTCCTCCTCATCAAACAGTTCATTGTCCTCCATAGTTTATTTCATAAGCTTGTCTTTGAATAATAGAAACACTGGCTCACATGTATTAGTAGCATGTTCGTAAGTTTGTGCTTTCTTTTTGGACCTATCCTCGTCCCTAGGCGGTAGAAACTCCTTTTCGTAGTTGGGTATATCCGGCGGCATGGCCTACGGTTCAGAGAAAAGTTTTTGTTGAGAGTGATTAGATTGCTTCTTATTTTATTGCAAGCAATATGTCTTTCTGTAACCAAATCAAATTGGAAATCTTAAAAATCTTTGGAAAATGATTGCTGTCGCTGTTTGTGTCGATGGAGGGGGCAAAGACCATTTTGCCCCCTTTGTTTTATTTATTTTTTTTATTTTATTATTAAAAAAAATTACAAGCTACGGGTGTTTAAATTTTTACACGACGGGTTCATCAGTGTGCAATTAGGTTTTAGTTTAAAAAAAAATTCTTAAAAAAAATTTTTTTTTACAGACTACATATGTTTAAATCTTTGTACGACGGGTTCATCCGTGTGCAATTTAGGTTTTAGATTTTTTTTTTAAAAAAAAATTATAGATTACGGATGTTTAAATTCTTGTACGACGGGTTCACCCATGTGCAATTAAATTTTAGATTAAAAAAATTAATTGAATTTCAAAAAAAATAAATAAATAAATAAAAAGAGACCAAAATTGTCATTTAACACCCAAAATTTTTATCTTCTAGCTACCCACGAGTGTGGCGGGTAGCGACACCAATCGGTGTCCAAAATCTTTTGTTTTACTTTATTAACATGTGATAGATGTGCACATATAAAAGTTTCAAATAAATAAAGCGTAAAAAAAACGATTAATATTTAGAAGAGTTATTTATTTATAAATAAAATAATAACTATAATAACTAAGTTCTACGCCAACTATCATTCGTCAAACAGAAAGTGTTAGTCAACCACACATGACATGAAGGAATTGGAATCCTTTAATTGTTATATATATATATATTCTAAAACGGGAATTTTTTTTTAATTTAAAATTTTTAATAAATATTTTACTTTAATTTGTAGAGAAATTTATGTAACACGGAGACATAATAAGTTATTATATAAACATAATGAGTTTAAATAATTTAATTTATAAACCCAACAAATTAAATAACAATTCTCAATAGAGCGTAATCTTTCTCTTTAATTAAATTAATATACAAGATTTGAACCCTACATCTCATAGTGTCATTGGAAAAAGTGATTATTAAACCATTTTTTCACTAGTATAAATTAATAAGATTTATTTTAATTGAGAAAGAGAGGAGGTAAGGATCGAATGTTTGACCTGTACAATACTTTGAAGTGAATAATGTCATTATACTACTCAATTTTTGATAATATAAATTAATGTGATTTAGTTCAGAATGAGATTGCTTCTTATTTTATTGGTGTTTTTTTATAGCCAAATCAAATTGGAAATCTCGAAAAAAATTATTTTATATTTAATTACTTAATCTATTTACATGTGATAGATGTGCGCATATAAAAGTTTCAATCAAATAAGCGTAAAAAAAATAGTAATACTTAGAAGAGATACTTAAATGATAATTATAATTATAATATCTTATAATATCATTGAAAAGGGTTGACCATTAAACCATTTTTCACTTGCACAAATTAAAATAGTTGAGATTGCTTCTTATTTTATTCTTATAACCAAATCAAATTGGGAATCTTGAAAATATTTTATTTTATATTTAATTACTTTATTTACAAGTGATAGATGTGCACATGTAAAAGTTCCAAACAAATAAAGCCTAAAAAATATTGATACTAACTAGAAGTGGTAATTATTTATAAATAAAATAATAATTATCAATATATAGCAACTAAGTTCTACGCCAACTATAGTTCACCAAACCGAATAATCAACCACACACCAACGAATCAGAATTCTTTAATTTTTAAAAGTCACTTAATCAATAGTTCATACTATACATATAGTTTCTATTCTCTAAAAGAGGAAAAAAATTATTTATAAACTAATCCTGAATTCAAATTTTGTACGAACTATATATATATAGATTAAAATTATTTTAAAATAATTAATTAAATAATTGAATGAATTAAAAACTACAAATTAGTCAAATATAAAAATTAAATACAAAAGTGATCAAAATAATTTTATTTGATTATTTTTTCATTAAGAGTATATATATTTTTAATATGCATGTTAATAACAATAATTTAATAAATGAAATAAAAAAAAGTAGAAATTATTCGAGAAGTTACAAATTTTTACTTTTTACGTTAAATAGAAAAGAAAAAAATGTGCTCTTAATTGAATAAAAAAAAATTTTAGGTAGAATAGAAAATATAATTTTTTATGAAATAGGAAAATAATATTTTAATTGGAATAGAATAAGAGTATTTTACATAGAATAAAATATATGTATTTTAAAATAATAATTTTTATAAATTTTTTTAACAATAATAAAAAGTTCAACGGTTTTACATGTAAGACTTTAGAGGTGAATATTGAAAAATGGAAAATAATATTTATTAAATTTTAGATTTAATAATTTTGAAATTCAACATTTATATATATATATATATATATATATATATATATATATATATATATATATATATATATATATAATTTTAATAAATATTGTATTTTTTTTTATAGAAATTTATGTACTTTTTTATTGTCTTAATAATCTTTTTATTATTTTTTTGTTTAGATAAAATGGTTAGTGTGTTAGTATTTCTTGAATGGAATCGAGTTAGCAACCAAATCAAGTTTATGTAATTTTAATTTAGTTGTCATTAAGCTTTCTAATTCTTTAATGGCGGAGAACTCTTTTGTTTTCTCATTTTTGAGAGCTCGGTACCTTAATGCTATGAAGCTCCCAAGACTTGTTACTTCTTCAGTGTGGTCTTCCATTAAGTCTACTTTTTAGAAATTCCGTAATGAATCTCTTTGGATCATTGGTGAGAATTCTAATCTCAGCTTTTGGCATGACAACTGGTTAGGTGATGCTCTTGCTTCTAAGCTGAATATCCCTCTTCATAGACACCGATTCCTATCAGGTATTGTCTCAGATTTTTACATAGACAATAATTGGCACTTTCCTTCTTTCTTTGCTTTGGCTTTTCCTTTATTGCTTGATGAAATTCGACAGCTTCATCCTTTTCAGTCTTCGGATATGTTAATTTGGACCATGGCTTCTCATGGTACAGTCACTTCTCGTTTGGCTTATGACCATCTTCGTTTGCAATATCCTATTCGTCCTTGGGCTAAGCATATCTGGAAGCCTTATATTCCCCCTTCCAGATCTGTTCTTTGTTGGAAAATATGTCATAATCGAATTTCCTGTGATGACCAACTTCATGCTAAAGGTATGTTTATTACCTCTTGTTGCCGTTTGTGCTTCCAAAATTATGAATCTTCAAACCACCTCTTTTTGGAATGTCCTTATGCCCGTTCTTTATGGACGGCAGTTGGAGACGCTTTTGGTTTCATTTTTCCTTCTGTTCACACGCCTGTTGATCTTTTAGATAATCTCATTAATCTGCAGTTTAGCTCATAGATTCGCCCTTTTCTCATTTCGGCTTTTTTAGCTACTCTTTGGGCAATTTGGCATGCTCGTAATCAACTTACTTTTGTTAATGTCAGAGTTTCTATCTTTAGTTCCCTTCGATTTATCTTCAAGGCAGTAAAAGAATGTGATGTTTTCCAAATTTGCACTTCAAAATCTCAGAGTGATCTTCTTCTTCTGTGTCATTTTAATATTATTTTGCATCCCCGCAAAACTCCTGCTATCATCTCTGTCATTTGGCATCCTCCGCCAGTTAATTGGTTGAAGGTAAACGTGGATGGGTCTCCCCTTGGCTCACCAGGTGTTGCGGGTGCAGGTGGAATATTTCGGAATAGTAGAGGTTTTGTTAAGGGATGTTTTACTTATCCCCTTGGTTCATCTTATGCTTTTATTGCTGAAATTATAGCTGCCATTCACGCCATTGATAAAGCTATTCAACATGGTTGGTTACATCTGTGGCTTGAGACAGATTCTTTATATGTGGTTTCCTTGTTCCACAGCAGAAGTCGCAATGTTCCTTGGAGAATTCTTCCAGACTAGGCTCGTTGGTGGTCACTCACATTTATAGGGAAGGAAATAAGGTTGCGGATGGTCTAGCTCGTCAAGCTTCTTCTTTTGACGATCCTATATGGTGGTCTCATGCTCCTCATTTTTGTGTTTCTTTGGTCAATTTTGATAGCCAAGGCAGAGAGAATTTTAGATTCTCTGGATATTAGTCTATTTCTTGTATTCTCCTTATTTTTTAATAATATTTTCTTAGGGAATTCTTAGTGATGCATAATGCTAAGAGGGTGCCAGCATAGTTGGAATGCTTGGGTGCACTTCTGAAAGTTTCCTCTAGCTTCATTCAAAAAAAAAAATTTAGTTGTCATTTTATTGCAAAGAAATATATATTTTAATAACTAAATCAAATAGAAAATTGTGGAATTATTTTTATTTATATTTAATTACTTTATTGTTTGCACGAAATATGCACGAACTAAAAATTCAAACAAATTAAATTCTAAAAAAGATATATTAATATTAGAATAGGTACTTATTTGTAAATAAAATAATCTCAATGATAAAATATATTAGCAATTAACATTACAGGCAAACCATTATTGTTGACCGCGTTAATCAACTTTACAAAAGCATCAGAACCCTTCAATTTCTGGTACGCACTTAATCAATGATTCATGAAGTATGCAGTTCTATTCATTAAAGCAGGAGAAATCCGCCCAAGCCCGCCAAAAACCTTTTTGATTTGTATAAAAGCATATTCATGTTGTATTAATGAGACAATTTTTTTTTTTTACGAAACATGTCTTTATATTGTAAATTAGAGTGTGTTTGGATGCAAGCATTTCATTTGAAATCTTAGATTTCAAATATTAAAATTCCAAATACAATGATTTCAAATAACATATAGTTATATGTCATTTCAAATCCTCATTAAATGAGTTGTCAAATTCATTGTGGATTTGTTTGAAATCCTCATAATACAAATCCATGTAGTTTCCAAACAAAAGATTTCATTGAAATTCAAATCCATACTCAAATCCTTTACATGCAAACATAGCATAATACGAGATCTTCATAATTGATATGAAATAATTTAAATTTTTCATTTTACGATACTCTTATAATAAAGTGTTCACTTAACAACTTATTTATCCACATTTTTATATTATAAATTTAATTGCAGGGTATAATAAATTCTAAGTAGGCAAGAATTTGTCTATAAATACAATGAAAGCTCAAACTATGTTCCTCCATCTCTCAATTCAATTCAATTAAAAAAAAAAGGAATTGGCACGATGAATCAAAACAAGCTAATATTATCAATCCTTTTGGCTTGTTTGATGGTGCCTTTGATCCAAGGCCAAGTGGGCCAAGTCGTTGAGATTCGGAAATGCGGTATGATTTTTAAAACAAAAAAAAAATACCTAGATTACACATTGAAAATTGTAATTTTTGCTGATTTTTGTTGGTTTTCGGATTTTGGTGGTTGAAACTGTTGATGCAGATGAAATGGCTTATTACATTATTAAGGTGAATGAAGTGACTACGGAGCCAAATCAAGTAATGCCAAGGGAGTTCATCACCTTCCTTATCTCTGCTGAGACAGGTTATCATTATTCAAGAAAGATGATAGCTTTGGCTTATTAATTGAAGTTCATATTGAAGCTATATCTATATGTTTTGTATATTTTGTTTGAAGCTGTATGTACATCCATATCTGGGGGCATGTTGCACTTTGAGGTTTCACAGTCTAGATGACTTGTCTCTTCTACTGATAATGGTCTCTGTTCTGAGGCATCTTGAAAAATATGGAAATGGAAGAAAATATTTTTATTTCTTCTTACTCAAAAAACAAAGGAAAAGAAAGGTACAAATATATACAAATTGTGTGACTTAATGACCACGCCTATAGAAGGCTATAGAAGATTCTATACAGCTCATAAATAACAAACTGAAAAATTATACAGCTGGTGGAGAGGAAAAATATTTCCTGCTACAGGAATAGAGACTGTATGTTGCACCTTTATAATATTAACATCCCCCCTCAAGTTGGAGGTTGGTGCAAATCGCACAAACCCAACTTGGAAGTTAAGAAACAAAATTGTGGCCCTGTTAAAGCTTTGGTGATGAGATCAGCTAATTGTTGGGATGAAAAGACATGTTGTGGAAGAATGAAACCTTGTTTAAAATAATCTCGAACAAGATGACAATCAATATCGAGATGTTTTGTATGTTCATGAAATACGGGATTTGAAGTGATTTGAATGGCAGCTTTGTTATCACACTTTAGGGGAATAGGCAGTTGTAAGGGAATACCAAAGTCTTGTAATATGTAAGAAACCCATCGAAGCTCACAAGCTGTTGATGCAAGGCTGTGATATTCTGCTTCTGCGGAGGACCTGGAAACAGTGTTTTATTTCTTAGTTTTCTATGAGATGAGGGAGGAACCAAGATAGATGCAGAAGCCAGTGAGTGATCTTCGACTTTCAGTACACGCAGCCCAATCCGCATCGTAATAAGATTGCAGCTGTAAGGAGTTATGAGCTAAGTAAAAAAGCCCTTTAGATGGACATCCCTTAAGATATTTTAACAAATACAACACTGCATCCCAATGTGAAGTGTATGGAGAATTACCAAATTGGCTTAACTGCTATACGATAAATGTGATATCGGGCCTTTTGAGATTTAAGTATAAAAATATTCCTACGAGTTGCCTGTATTTGTTTGGATCATCTAGGGGTCTACTATGAGTAGGAAGCAACTTCTCACCTTTCTTGCAAGGCATCAAGGTTGGTTTTGCTCCCATTAATCCAGCATCTGCTATTAAATCAAGGATGTATTTACGCTGATTGATCATCATTCCAGCAGAACTTCGAGCTATCTCGAGCCCAAGAAAATACTTCGAGTAGCCAAGATCTTTAATGGTAAACATGGAATGTAGGTACTCCTTAACTGAACTGATTTCAGTCTCCAAAGTCCCAGTAATGAGAACGTCATCTACATAAACAAGAAGAGCTAGAAAGGACTTGTCAGTTTTCCTTGTGAATAAACAGTAATCATGAATGGATTGTGTGAAACCAATAGCTGGCAATTTACTATAAAACTCAGAATTCCATTGGCGAGAAGCCTGTTTGAGTCCATATAGGGATCGTTTCAATTTGCAAACCTGCCCCTTTTTGCTTTATGATATCCTTCAGGTGGTTGCATATATACTTCCTCCTCCAAGAAACCATGCAAGAATGCATTGTTTATGTCAATTTGGTGTATTGGCCATGACTTTGCTGTAGAAATAGCTAAGAAGAGTCTGACGGTTACGAGCTTTGCCACTAGTGAAAAACTTTCAGTGTAATTGATGCCTTCAACCTGATGATACCCTTTCACAACCAACCTGGCCTTGTATCTATCCACAGTGCCATCTGGATACAACTTGACTTTATATACCCACTTACAACCTATAGCTCGCTTTCCTTATGGCAGATTAGTGAGTTCCCAGGTCCCATTTTTCTCTAGAGCAGATAATTCTTTATCCATGGCCTTGAGCCAATTAGCATCAATACTGGCTTGACCATAAGAACTTGGTTCTTGAATACCTGACATGTTTTCCAGGAATGAAGCATATGCAGAAGAAAGAACAAGGATATTATAGAAAGGATAGGTGGGTGGAGTGTAAGAGGTTGGTGTTGTTACCTGATTTACCGACAAGCTTTGGATAGTAGAGTTGATAGGTGTATAAGCTGCATTTATTATATAATCATTTAACCAAACTAGTCATGCTCTGTGCCTGGTACTTTGTCTTATAGAGTGAGCTGGTTCATGGGAAGGGATTGACTCACTTGTGTGAACAACTGGTTCAATGGTGGTGATGTCATCATTTGTGTGTCGAATATCATAATTGTGTAATTCAGTTACAGGTAAAGGTAATGAATTTTCAGAATCATGTGAAGTATGCTAGTTATGATATGGAAAAATTGACTCATGAAAGATGACATGTTGTGAGATCTGGACTTTGTGAGCCTCAACATCATAAACTTTATAGGCTTTTTGACTAGGGCTATATCCTATGAATATGCATTTGAAAGCTCTTGAATCAAATTTTGATTTGTGAGGTATTGTATTTGTTACAAAACATAAACAGACGAAAACCTTAAGGTTTGAGTAATCGGGTGGTCTATGAAAAAGAAGTTCAAAAGGAGTTTTCCAATCAAGAATTTTTGTGGGTAATCTATTGATGATGTGAGTAGCCATTAAAATGGAATGGCCCCATAATTTCTTTGGCAAATGTGACTGAAACATAAGGGCTCTCGCTACTTGCAACAAATGTTTGTGTTTTCTTTCAACGACTCCATTTTGCTGTGGAGTATAAATGCAGGTCTTTTGATGTATAATGCCCTTTTGAGAAAGAAAAGCTAGAAAGATTTGACTCACAAATTCTGATCCATTATCAGTTCTAATAGATTTAATGGTAATGTTGACCTGGTTTTGGATTAGGTTATGAAAATGAACAAAACAAGGTAAGTCTGATCTTTGGTTTTCATGAGAAATGTCCAGGTGGCTCGGGAAAAATCATCCACAATTGTAAGCACTTAATGTGCTTACAACTGCCTATTCCCCTCAAGTGTGATAACAAAGCTGCCATTCACATCACTTCAAATCCCGTATTTCATGAACGTACAAAACATATCAATATTGATTGTCATCTTGTTCGAGATTATTTTAAACAAGGTTTCATTCTTCCACAACATGTCTCTTCATCCCAACAATTAGCTGATCTCTTCGACAAAGCTTTAACAAGGCCACAATTTCGTTCATTAACTTCCAAGTTGGGTTTGTGCGATTTGCACCAACCTCCAACTTGAGGGGGGGATGTTAGCATTATAAAGGTGCAGCATACAGTCTCTATTCCTGCATTTTCTCTTCTGTAAAACTGATCATTGTTTTGTGTTCTTGCTATCAAAGCATTAGTATCTGCAGCCTCATGGAAACTAATATTCACTTCTCTCTGTTTTTCAACTCTCAGAATCATAGAATAAGCACGATTGACAGATGGTATAGGATCCATAACCAAAATATGATTCTTCACATGATCATAGCACTCACTGAGTCCCATAAGAAATCGAATGAGTTTGTTGAATGTATTTTGATCCGCAAAAACTTTCATTGTCCCACAGGTACATGTTGGAATGGGCATTAAACAAGCAAGCTCATCCCATAACTTTTTAAGCCTTGTATAGTACTTTGCAACAGATTCATTTCCCTAGGAGATTAAACTGATATCTCTCTAGATCTGATAAATCAATGGGCCATTGCTTTCACCAAAACATTCTGCTAGTTCTTCCCATAAATCCTTGGCTGAATCTGTGTAGAGAAACGCCTCTGCTATGTCCTTTGATAGTGAGTTGAGAATCCAAGATGTGACCATGTAATCTACTCGAATTTCTCAGTGCCTTTATTTGGCTTTTCAATTCTACCATCAATAAAACCCAACTTGAGTTTTGCTCCCAGTGCAATCTTCATGGACCTACTCCATGTCAAATAATTTGGTCCTGACAATGGTGTTGTCACTAACACCATTCCTTGGTGATCTGAGCTATGGAGGAAAAACGGATCGCCACAATTTGCAGCTCCCCCGGCAGCACCATCAGCTACGATTGTATTGTTGCCTCTCTCCATTTACACAGCAAAAGCAATAGGTCTGGTATCAACCTGCTCTGATACCATGAAAAATATGGAAATGGAAGAAAATATTTTTATTTCTTCTTACTCAAAAATCAAAGGAAAAGAAAGGTACAAATATATACAAATTGTGTGACTTGATGACCACGCCTATAGAAGGCTATCGAAGATTCTATACAGCTCATAAATAACAAACTGAAAAATTATATAGCTGGTGGAGAGGAAAAATATTTCCTGCTGCAGGAATAGAGACTGTATGCTGCACCTTTATAATGCTAGCACATCTTGCCCCGTTTCTGATCATACTTCTTTCACAATCTGATGTAGGACATCCTCTCCCTAGTTTGGCACCATCTAAACTCTAAATAGGAATTACCCAAGTCTTTAGCTGATTCCCAAGTCTTTAGCTGATATTTTCGTCTAGTTTCTTTTATTTCCTAGAATATGTTTTTTTTTACTT
>CATIWK010362442.1:0-10703 GCA_949634005.1 Mallotus japonicus
AAAATATTAGTTAAGAATATAAAAAATATTTAGTTTTTTTGAAAATATGAAAAATAAAAAAATGAAATTTTATTATTATTTATAGTGATAATTAAAAGTGTTTACTTTATTTATTTTTATATTTATCGGTATTAGTCTATAAAACAAATTGATTCACAAGTTATCATTTTTTTTCTTATTATTTATAATTAACACATAAAAAGTTAAAATTTTATGTAAAAATCTAAAATCAATTTTAATTTTTTATTTCAAAAATAGTAAAATTAAAACTTTAAAATATTTTTGAAATTTTATTTTTTAAAAAAATTGAATATCTGTCAAATTTATTTTATAAGGATCTAAAAATAATTTTTTAAAAAAATATAATTAAATCCTTCAAAATAAAAATTAGATAGAATTAATATAATTAATAAAGTTGAATGAACAAATTAAAATGACTTTTAAAGGATTTAATTGATAACTCACTTAAAGTTACAATAGAACATATCTTTTTTTTTTTGGACAAGAAAGTTAAAAATAAAAAATAACTAATAATAAGCAAATAAAACAAAACAAATAATTATTATTCGGTTAATTTGCGGTGGCATTGTATTTTTGTTGATAATGAATTATCATTCATAATATATTATAAAAATATAAAAATATTCAAAAGTAATGTATTTTAGGATAAATACAAAAAATATCCTGTGATTTAGCGCTTTTTCACTTTGAACTCTGTGATTTTTTTTTCGTGACACTTCAGTACTGACGTGGACGTTGACTTGCTGACATGGACGTTGACATCAGCATCCACGTCAGCAAGCCAACGTCCAAGTCAGCATAGTTAACGGTGTTAGTGAATTTGGCCTAAATTTGCTAACGGCAGATACTATAATGTACTGAAGTGTCACGAAAAAAATCACAGAGTTAGAAGTGAAAAAGCGCTAACCACAGGGTACTTTTTTATACTTATCCCTTGTTTTCATTTGTATGCTTAGATCTTTATTCATCTTTCAACCGTAGTCATTATCAGAACTCATAACAGTTGATAGAATTCACAAATGATTTGAAAGTGATTGCCTGTATAGCAGCATCAAAGGCCAAGAAACTACGTAGTTGTAGTTTTTATTTTGTTCTCTTCTTCAGGATAATATTCCTGCCTGTATTGCCTTATGGCTTTGATTGCCATGAAGTGAAGTGATTAAATTGACCAAAAAAAAAAAAGTAGTGATAGATTATGATAAGAATTTTTAATTATTTAATAAATAAAATCCTTTTTAATTATTTTTCACATTATATGCAATATGTATAAAATGTTCGGGAGTTCACCATTAATAGTTAAATTTGTAATTTATATATTAACTATTTTATATATAATTAATAAAGATATAGTACGTATATATGTGTCACAAATTTATTAAAGTAATGTTTTTGGGAAAACTGTGAGGGCACCCGCTAATGTATATGGGTTTAAAGGTCCTAACCTAGTAAGCATGTTTATTGTTGAAAACGGGAAAAATTACAAATTTGACGTCTAAACTTTTGTGGTTTTTTTATTTGAGTGTCTGAACTATTTTTTTTTCTATTTGAGTATCCAAATTTTTAAAAAACATATCAATCATGTGTATCTAACCTATTTTTAGCTGACTGTGTGCTTAGTCAGCTCAAATGGAGTCTATTCTTTTCTAGATATCTTTACCCTTTTTTAAGTGGACAATAGTGAGGGATGAGCTGAAAAAAATGGCATGTGAGCTAGAAAAAAGTGTCCACTTTTTTAATGTCTTCAGATTTGAAGAGAAGCTTTGGATTATATTACGAATGGATCTTCTAAATTATCTGACTTTCATTATCTTAAAAGCCAGTAGATTGGGATGACAAAAAATACAATAAAGTTCTCCTAACAACTAATTTAATACAATTGCATACACCACAACTCGAATTCAAGATCGAACTTATGCCAGAATAGATCCAATATTTGTTGGTTATACTTTTTCTTTTTTTCTTTCATTACACTTATTCCTTCAATCATTTCTCTTTGTTATAATGTAACAATTCATGTTTATGGGTAGTCTTTTATTTTTTATTTTTATTTTTAAGACAATGTCTACGAGTTATTTTAAACATTAATATAGTTAGCTTGTTTTTAAGATTGCACCGTTGTCAACGGTGGAGGCGCCTCAAAGTATTTATTACTATTTTTCATTCCTTAAATTTTTAAATTCATAATGCTATGTTTGGATATTATTTTTCAGTACTTAAATTTTTAAATTCATAATGCTATATTTGGATGCAAAATATTTGATATGTTTGGTTGCAAAATATTTAATGATGAATTTGAATTTAGATCAAATCTAAAATCATTTGTTTGGCAACTATGTAGATTTATATTAATGAGAATTTGAAACAAAATCGTAATAAATTTAAAAGGTTATTTAATAAGAATTTGAAGATTTATATTAATGAGAATTTGAACGAATTTATAATAAATTTAAAATGTCATTTAATAAGAATTTGAAATAATATCTAATTACATATTTGAAATTTAATATTTCAAATCAAATATTTACATTCGGACACACTTATTTAGAAATAAAACAATTATATACCCATAATAATTAGGCAAAACATATTTTCAAGCCCTTAAAACTTTCACGTTTTATTGTATCGACTATCGAGTCTAAACTTTAATTGTGTTGCATTGAGCCCTCATACTCTTATATTTGCAAATATTAAGGGCTTTTAAAAAATTTTCACCCCTAAACTTGTGTTTACAAGTCTAATCGCCACATTTTAAGTTTTTTTTTTGTCATTTTAGTCCAATTAAATACCAATTTAAAAAGCATTATATAATTTTTATTAAAAATAGTTCAATCAATTAAAATTAATATTTTATTCTTTTAATGCATTCAAAGTAAATATATTTATTTATTTATTTATTTCCAATTAATAAAAAAACTTTAATTTATTTTTTATGTTAAAGAATTATTTTTAATAATAATTAAAAATAGTGAAAAGTATACTTTTTGTTTAAAAATTTATTTAAAACATCAAAATTTAAAATTTTAAGAATAATATTAAAAATACTTTTATATTTTTGACATATAGTATGCTTAAAAAATTAGTTAATGGAAAAATCAAATTTGATTTTTCAATTATTTTTATACTTGGTATTTCTTATTGTAACTTATAATTATTAGAATTGAAATGTTTTATTCAATATTGTAGGCAATCATACTTATTTTTTAAGGGCTCCACTAATGAAGATCAAAAAGTCTATTTTCAAAAGGAAAGTATCAAACTCAAGATTTCCACTTTATTGAGTAAAATTCCACCATTATATTGGACACTTTATACTTAATTAGAATTTACTTATACTTTATTAACTTTATTAAGCATGTCAAATATAGTAAAATATAAAAAAAATATATTTTTAAATGTTTATATTTAAAAGTTAATATTTTTGTTAAATTTGGAGTATGTTTAAATTATAATTTATCAAATAATAATTACAAATAATAAAAAAACAAAATTATGAATAATAATATTATTTAGCTATTAATAATAAAATTTACTAATTTGAACTAAGAGATAATTTTACTTTTAAACTAATATGTATAAATAAGAATAAAAATTACTAGTTTTAAATTCATTTAATTTATTAAATGACTATTTAACGAAAAACATGCAACATATTCATAAGTTGTTATTTAATTGTATTAATGTGTGTTAAAAATATGAGGGTTTTTTTTTCTTTTTTTTTTTTTTTTTTGAAAAAAGAAGTTCAAGAGTTTAATGCAATAGAATTTAAAAGTTGAAAATGGATTTTGCCTACTAATGATTCTTCGTACTTTATAATGATGTGCATATTCTTGACCTCATACGAGAAATACTTTTTCAAGGATGTCATTTCCATGTAAAAATAATCGCCGTCATTTGAAGTGCCAGAAGCTTAGACGAAATAAGTTACATAACTTAGCCTAGCATGAGTAGTCACCTTCAACAATAATAGAAGATGTGCAAGCAACCATATAAATAAACAGTAGCCAAAGAAAAAGAACAAGACATCAAACCAACAGCTCATTGGAAGCATGTTCACATACTTCAACCACAAAAAACCCCCCACACGAACTGATTACCTATGACTTCCAGGATTAGCATCCTTTACAGTCCCACAGCTTCCAGCTGACACAGCAAACGCAAACAAACATTCAGAATGAAGGATAAATCACCAACGTGAGATTTAAAGAAAATAAAAATCCAAACAAGATAATCCAGTAGTTACAAGAATGAATGTACCTCATAATGGTACAAGTTTCCATATGCAAACCAATATGTACTACTAGAGTCTACCCGGGAAGATTGGATTCATTTGAAATCATTAATTGGAAATAAGAGATTTACCTATATAAGTTATCAGGTCTGGCCTCCTCCACCACCATGCTAAGATGCAATGGAACACCATCACTTGCTTGTAGCACAACTAACTCCACTGAATTCCCAACCTTATCCCACATTAGTTCCAGTAACTGATATTAAAAAAAAATAATAATAATAAACCAACTGAAACTTCTGATTGTGCTGCATGCATATACATCTTTTTATCAGTTTGTGATTGGAAATGTTTCTTATCATCCAGTATTTACCATACCATGTCTAAGAGATGACAGCTATTGTAGTAAGCTCATACACAATGCAGAGAAAGAAGCTCGAATCTCCCGAGCTTCATCTGCAAAGCGAAGAAAAATGTAGATTACGAAGAATTTGTCTCATTCCTTGTTCTTACCATATTTTCATTCGTGAACTCAGTGAACTAATTCATCAACTAGGGTATTATACAAATACAAACTCCACAACAGTCTGAATGGTACACCATTTTCTTTCCTGAAGTGATTGCCTATTGGTAGCACACATAGATGTCCAATGCATTGAACTTCGGTATGCTATTTCAAAAAACCGTGCAACAAGGTGCATGAACCAGTGCAGATAGACTAGCAAACAGATGCAAAACTGACTGCCACATTTTGAAAAAAAAAAAAAGAAAAGCAAAACCTCATTTTCCCAACAATGCATTACATCAAAAACAAAACAGCAATGATAGAAAAATTATCAATTTATGGTGATCATTTTGTTTCTAATTCATGGGAAGTGCTAAAGTTGTGGATTTTTGACTGAGCTCTTTCTATGGTGAGAATCATAGATTACTGTTATATGTTAATTTAAAGGAAAAATAAAATAAAAAGTTTCTGGTATCCTAGACTGCTCTAAACTTCCAACAACACTACAATTGCAATCCTATGGAAACCACAGTCAAGACCATGCTAGTTACAAGAAAATCATATATGCTGCACATTTTTCATGCTGTAGGGGTAGAACCAGCAGTGCACTGGCTTTCACTTGCTGCGGTGATAACTTCAGAGACAATAACTATGCAAACTACAGAAATCATGGGTGATGGTCCTCACTTCTCAGTATGCTACTTTAAGATTATAAAAGTACACTGGCTATCAGAAAGATAACAGCTCAGCTATCATGGTAGAAACGATTTTAATGCCATTGAAAATCTAAATTGTGGTGGCAATACTATGATAGGGATTATGATATATCATCAGATGTAAAATAAATAAAATAAAGTCACACCCATAATCATTCTAAGCCAACATCAAAATGGAAAACATATAAAATTCTTTTTCCCAACAGCCTCCATCCCATGTACATGCCCCTCTCTTTCTAATATGTGTTCGTGAAACATAACCACCACACAACGAGAAGTTAAACAATTATGAGAAATTAGAAGGGAACACACCTCCAAGACACCCTGAACAGTTCTCCCACCAAATTTAACTATAACATCATTCGGAATTATGCCAGCAGAATCAGCTGAAGAGCCCGGTATAACCTATTGACAATTCATGGGATCATCCAAGCATCCAGTTAGTAAAAATAATTTGAAAGACCAGTATAGAGGGAAAGGTGCACGATAAAACACTTGTAAATATCTACACACTACTTACGTGGACAATTATAAATTCTGCTATATTGAATTATCAATCAATTAACCACTTGGAAAGAATAAATGATATAGAAAGGTAGAATTAATGACCAAGACTTAAGCAAGAGATCAGAATAGAACTCAAAGAGAGAACTAATACTAAAATAGTGTCCATCACTTTTAATATGCTAAGGTATAACAGAAACTGTATAGAAGTAAATCAATCAATAGTGCAACTTCCTCTTTGGAAATAACAGATGAAAATAAAACAGTAGCACAGCCACCAAGCTTATTCAAGTAGGACAAGATTCTGAATGAAAATTTTTTGCATCTTTGATTGTCAACTTGAGGAGCTTACAGATCAGATAAAATTCAGAAGTAGGCACCTCTAATCACATTGCCATTTTCTCTAGGCACGTCAAAGTTATAAAAAAATGCGGACTAAACAACATTGGCAAGCAAGCTAGTTTCAAAAAGGACGATTCAGCATATTTCATATGGTCATGTTCGGCCCCCATGTACCTTACTCAATGCTGATGAATAGAGAAAGAGAGACTTTGTTTAGAGCACGGCTTTCTTATTTTCATTAAGTAATATAGGCAGATATCCTTGGGTTGCATTACACCTATTAAATGACTAAATTACTATTCACTACTAAACTTTCTTTACTAAAACTCAATTTCAGAAGATTGTTATCAGGACTTCAGGTGCCAGGTACCAAGAGAGTTAAGCTATCAAGGTGGCTCATGACATCTAACACTAAAATTTCTCCACCCAACCTCGCATTCCATATAGATACGTCCCTACCATTAATCCTAAAGATGTTCAAGGATTTAACACTTTTGGCAACATCAATTGTATTGGCACTGGCCATAGACCAATGGCAAGGGGTTGGTGTCCCCATCAATTTTTAGTTTATGATAACACCTAAAAACTATGATACTTTTAAAACAAAGGCAACAATGAGCGTACCCCTTCAACGATAACACCCTTGAAGACGTTGGGGAACTTATGAATTATCTTCTCCATAACATGTAGGTCAGCCGCATAAAGGTTGGTGACATCCATTCCAAGGTAAGGCCGACGAGGATCCCTAAGCCAGGACATTAAGCGTTAGATCAAAAAGGTTAGAGATTATATATAAAATTGAATCTTTTCGTAGACATGAAAAGCTTTCCAATAAGTGTCAAATGACAAATGTGACATTGCAATATGTTTCCTCAAAAATATTAGAAGAAAGAGAGAACTGAGAAGTCATGCAAACATACTGTAAGCATGTGCATACAACGGATTTACAAAATCAAGCCAAACATTATCAACACCATAGTTGTTAAAGGCGCGCCTCGGGCGCAAGGCTCATGAGGCACAAGCCTCTGCGCCTCAACTTAGGAAAGGCGGGCGTGCGCCTTGAGCCTCAGGCGAGGCGCAGTTGAGGCGCACCTTTGTAATATTTTGCTATTTGTGGACTTTTTTGGGCTTAGACCAACTTGTAACAGCCTAGCAATTACTTTTTTTTTTATTCTTCTTCTTGATATTTCCTTCTTCTTCTTCTTCTTCCTATTTTTTTCTCTTCTTCTTCTTCGTGATATCTCTTTTTCTTTTTTTTCTTCTTAATTTTCTTCTTGAATCTTCTCTTTTTGGGATAATTTTCTCTTCTTCTTATTGGGTCTTCTCTTTAATCTAATTTTTTCTTTTTTTTTCTTCTTTAATAGCTAGTTAAAGCTAGCTGCTACAATCTTCTCTTCAAATTATATTGCTGCTGTATTCTCTTCATACTATATTGTCTTTTTTTAAAACTTTTTTACTGTTGTTGTCTTGCATTTTATTTTGATGCTTATTATATATTGAATTAAGTTAAGATTTATTTTTTTAATTGAATAGTAATAGTTTAGCATAAACTATAATTGTTTACCACTTATTTTGATGTCAATTATTAATTTTTTAGTATAAAATTATGTTTGACATATATTTTTTTGTTCATTATTTTGATTGAGAATTTGATATTTTTAGGTCATTATTGTTTAATGGATGCTAACACTAGTATGTTCATATGCTTAATTCCCCTAATGTCAATGATTTAGTATGTAATTTTTGTGGAAAAGTTACAAAAGGGGGAATTTTTCCTGGTTTTAAACTTTTTCTTTTGATTTTAAACTTACAAAACATTGTTAAATTTATTATTTTTTATGCATGTGTTCTGTTTTTGAGTGTTACTATATAAATTGTTATTTTTTCTTAATTTCTTTATTTTTTTTAAATTTTTTGCGCCTAAATTTGAAAAGGCGCTAAGCCTCGCGCCTATCGCCTTTAATAATTATGATCGACACAAATCTTAACGAAAAATAAATTTATTGAATTGTACGATGGTATTTACACAAAAAGATTTGGCATACCCATTTTCCTTAGAATGGCTCCACCACTTAACCACGAGGTTTATCGGCAAAAAAGGAGTATAAGAACTATCGTGAAAGCATATTCCAATCACTTCTCCATAAGGATTAATAAGTGGCCCCCCAGTGCCGCACTAAAGAGAAAATAGTGAATTAGCCAAATCTATTAAGCGGTCGATATTTTCTAAAAAAAAAAAAAAAAGCATGTATAAGACATTAGCATTTAAATGTTGTGAATAAAATAAACAAGTCTACCATATTCAGTACATGCTAATGACATGATGTGGGAGAACCACATTCTAATATCACTGATTGAATATATGAAGCACGGTACCTCAAAAGGAGAGAGAATGACATTATCAAGGACAAATATAATTGGAAAGGCAAAATAGAGAGAGAGAGAGAGAGAGAGAGAGAGAAATACTCTTGTGATATTGCAATTCGCCTTAAAAAGCTCCTTGCATTCATAATCATAATCACAACGATCAAAACTGAAAATAAACAACAAAAATGAAACAATAATTTGAAAATGTAAGAAACCAATAAATAGGCATTGCATTGATCACTATAATTAATTTCATGCACAATACAGCAACTCATGATGCTAAACTTTAATAAAGTTGACCGGTGAATCAATGAAGTGAGCTTGACCACTCCCAACATTCTCTCTTAATTTTATTTGATTATTGATGATATTAGTAGATCATTCTCTAGTTTTTCAATCAATCATGTTTTTCATGAAGCTGGTAGAAAAGCTCATAAGTCTAGCTAAATATGCTGCCTCTAATATGAAGAGAAGCAAACTTGGATAGGTTTTATCCCTTCCCATATTGCTGGTTCTGTAATGAATTCATTTTCAGCTAAGAAAATAATATAAAGTTAAATTTGTTTTACCTGAATTCACCAGGGGCCCCCATGATGTCATACGGCTTCACAAAATAACGTCCAAGGGCGATTACACTATCTCCGGGTATAAGATTATAAGAGTTTGAGTGTGGACGAAGCTGAAACGGCTTTTCTTCAGGGATGTGAAGCCGACTAGGATCAATTGTGATGGAATCATCCAACTGTCTAAGACATGCAGTTGGCAAAGGACCTTCTGATTGGAATTTTATGGCAGCAACATTGTAATGAAAGTCATATGCCAATACTTGACCTTGAAATGATCTACCACCTAAAAGGTGGACAACAACCTATAAAAAGAAAGAAAAATAATGCTCATCAGTTGAAAAAAAAAAAAAAAAAAACCAAACATCTCAAATGACGAGCATGACAGAAACAGCGATCATGACCTTGATATTATCTGGTATAACAGTTCCACCACGGGGACACCTGACGAGATCAGCAGAAGTTAGAATAACACTGGTTACATTGTCACTTTCTATAATAGTTCCAGATCCCTCAAACATCTCTTCCTCTCCTGTGGAAGATCAAAAAAAAAAAAGCAATAAGGAAAAGGAACATAAGAAAGCTAAGTAACCAAGCAAAAATAGAACGCAACAGAACAACAATATTATAATAAATACCTGAATATGATACGAGACTAACAATCGACGGACCAGCTTTTAAAATAGCTCTCTTAGTGAAAACATCCAGAAACCTATTATTATACAACTTGCAAAACTTGGGTCGGTTCACAGCATAATAGCATATGTCATTCACCTCATCAGCAGCTAAACAATACACCAAAAAAACACAACAAAAAAAATAAAAATAAAAGAACACCATTATCACCCGCGGAGGAAGAAAACCAAATTAAAAAAAAAAAAAGTAGTGAAACCTTACAATAAGATGCTTCCTTGGCTTCTCGCTCCCATGGACTAGGAATGGCTTCGCGCACCCATGGATTAGGACCTAACGCCTTCCTTTTCGCACTCTTGATTGGCATAGCTTAATTATACAGAAGAAGATGGTGCTGCTGACGGCAAAGGGAATGACGGTGATGGACGGCGGTGAGGTGATGGTGATGGGTGGCTATTAGATGA
Organism: Mallotus japonicus; assembly: GCA_949634005.1. Taxonomy (NCBI): domain Eukaryota; kingdom Viridiplantae; phylum Streptophyta; class Magnoliopsida; order Malpighiales; family Euphorbiaceae; genus Mallotus; species Mallotus japonicus. The sequence continues at coordinate 10,344 of CATIWK010362442.1, forward strand.
GGGCAACACAGAGTGGGGGAGAGGAGGCGGCACTTTGGTGTTGGCTTGGCTGCTGAAGATATCTAGGATAACAATATATTGTTTGTTGCATGGGGAATTAGGAATTCCTCCGATTAATAAAATAAATAATTTAACTTTTTTAAAAGGTAAAAATCATTTTTAAGCCCATGAGCTATAGTTGTTTTCTTTATTGAGCCCCTATCAAAAATTATGATTAATACCAAAGTATATATATATATATATATATATATAATTTTTTTTCAAAATTAAGAGATTGAGATAAATATATATATATAAAATAAAGTTTCTTCTCATTTTAAAGTTAAGGATTTAATGGATTTCAAATAAATAATTATGAAT
>CATIWK010362500.1:0-10633 GCA_949634005.1 Mallotus japonicus
CTATTTTATTTTGACTTAAGTATTATCTACAATACTTGGACTTCACTCTCTCAACTTTGCTCTACACTCTTTCAATTTTAATGAAACCCTAAACATACTTGACCCCTGACCTTTATTCTCCCAACTCTTTTCCACTATTTCAGAAAACTAAGGAAAATTTAACCATCTAGATTCAAATCTTAATAAGCAATTTCTCTTACCAATATTTGGCTGCAAAATCAAGACTATAGGATGATGATCTTATCTCACTAATTTTTCATGAATTAAAAAAGCAGATTCAAACATTTTCCTCCATTCATAATTGACATAAGCCCTATCTAGCCTGTGACTTATAGCATTCTCTCCTATTTGTTTATTTGTCCAGGTGAACCTATCTCCCTTAAAATCCATTCCAATCAACTATTCATTGTCAACAAAATCCTTAAAAATCCTACACTGAGAAGCTCTTAAATCTAGACTACCTTTTTAACTAATGCATATAAAACCACATTAAAATCACCAATACATATCCATAGCCAATCCTTCCCAGGATGTAGATCAACCAGCTTACTCCAGAAACTCAAACGATATACTCTATTTGGAGGGCAATATATAAAAGACATAAACACAATACCATATTTAAGATAAGAACCACACAGATCCTTTAAGATTCGAATTGTCAAGGCCCATCCAAATCCTTGACAGTTCCAAGCTATAGTCGTCATGGCACCTGGGTGGCTTTAGGCGAGCCACCAATGCCTTCATTTTGATCAAGCAGTTGCTTCTGAAGTACCTCCCTTCTCTGTGAACCTGAACCCGTTTCAGCTTCAGTCTTCTTCTTTGTTGTTCGCTAAACCTTGATTTTCTTTCTATTCAGATATTGCTTTGCCTCGATCCCTAGTTGCTCCTTAATTAGCATATATTCACTTCCAAAACCCTCTATCGCTTGTTCTAGAGCTGTCATATTAAGTGGTCTATCTATTCCCTGGATTCCATCCTCACTTTGATCTTAGCACACTTCATTTTGACTTTTAAGAGCTTGGCCAGTCAAAGAGACCAAAGCACCAAATAACTTTAGTTTTAACCACTTTCATTCTTTTTACTAGATCATCTTCCCTATGGTACTTGGTTTCCAGTAATAACTTACGCTTCTGCCAATCAATCAGGAAGTGTTCATATCCAGAAACCTTTAAACCAGTTTAGGGGTCTATAATCTCCTCTTCTACTTATTCAGAGTTAGTATTCTCCAACTGATCCACTCTTCCCTAATCCATATCCACCACAATAATTTGGCCCAAACCTTAACTTTCATTAAAAGAGCTTTCCAAACTATAACTTCCTCCAGACCTACTTTGATCCCTATTAAAACTCATAATAATACCAACCTGAGAACTTGAACCTTGGCCAAATCATGTCTTTGCTACGCAAACATATCCCTACCCCACTCCCCAACATACTCTCTGTGGGATTATATAGAGCCATCAAAAGCAGATTCTTCTACTTCACATTAAATGAGCCGACCTTCCACTGCATCACCTTTGCTTGATTCTCTCCATGTGTAACTTGATCCTCTTGACTTGAGCTAGACGTATAATCTCTTCTCGAATTTTGACGTACCAAAGCTTCTTCTGGACTACTCATGCATGCATTGTTCATCTTCTCTAAATTCCAAAACCCTAACTAGATTCAAATAGCCTTTGGGAAAACTCTTCCAACTTGCTTCATCTACATTCAATCTAGAACCCCGTGATTGTCTTTAAGAACTAGACGATGAGTAGGTACGAATGCTTATTGGGGCAAAGCATCTCATCCATCCACCAAACTTGGGCCTATCTTGATTCAGATTTTGAATATCCTCGACATCTCGCATTTTGCATGATTTAAGAACATGTCCAATACGTCCATTATGAATATTAAAATCTGCCAATCTCTCATACTTTATCCGATAGCATTCCGCTTCACCTTAATCTCTTTTATTCCAAAAACCTGTGGGTAATGGTTGATTAATTGCAACCAGAGCTATGATTCTGAAAAAATCCCTCCATCCAATAGCATTACCTTGAGCATAATCTATCTCTAACAGACGGGCTTAAAGCACAGACGGTACCATAATTTTAACCCATGTTTCAAAATGGTACAAGATTTTTAATTTTTTTCTTTTCGGTCCCTTAATTTCTATTTTGTTTCAGATCATAGTCTCTTAATGATTTCCGATCAAATTTAGCATACGGGGCAGCCTGAATAAGTATATTTTTTGTATATTCGCCATGTGAGCATCCAATTAAGCAGTCTAATAATCTTGTGGACTCCATAAAATTAAATTTGCTAAAATTTTATTTTTATGGGGCCCACAAGAAAATTTTGTTTTATGGAGCAAACAAGATGATTAGGCTGTTTAATAGGATATTTACATGGCGAATATACTAAAAATATGTTTATTCCGGCTGCCACGTGTGCTAATTTTGATCGGATATGTTTGAGGTACTTTAATCTGAAACAAAAAATAGAACTTGTGGTACTGAAAAGAAAAAAATTAAAAATCTGGTACCATTGTGAAACATGGGGCAAAGTTATGGTACCAATGGTACATCAAACCCCTAATAGACCCTCAAAAAGACTTATAATTTTTTAAGCATTCATTATTGTCATTTGATTTAGAGGGGTTCCAGTGAGCGTATGATATCCTATAAAAGCTGAAATTGCATTTAATGAAGGAGGAAGAGGTTGGGACGAAATTAATGACTCCCAATAGCTATTTTTCACTTTCCAACTATAAATTGAAGACCTGAAACTTAATTTAAGAAGCTAGAGAATTGGTTGAGAAAATTTATTTTTCAAATTCATTAAGCCACATTTTGTTCTTTTACATTTATTCCTTGTATAACATTTGTATGTAAACAAATTCTTGTTGAGTTTGTAATTACCCTTATATTGAGAGTTGGGTGAGTGTTTAGTTGATAGGATTCTTTCTTCTAATCTTTCTTGGGGTTGAGAAGTGGATAGTGAGAAATCAATCAACATTGGGTTAGTTTTGAGCCCTCGTGAAAAACACATTGAAGATTGGTTTGTGTTGAGCCAAGAAAAACACAAATTGATGTAAGGTTGGTGTTGAGCCTTAGAACACATTGTTGTAACAATCTTGGTAATAAGATTTGGGTGAGTTCAAAATCCTAACTTGGGGATAAGTTAGGTGGGAAATGTAGCATTGGTTGAGAATCCAAACTCCCTACAATCACTTGTGTTCCTTTTGATCTTCTTCTTGTTCTCATTCTTGATCTCTATCTCTTAATCTTTTTAATTTTTCTTCACACCTTTAATCTTTCTTAAAATTATAATTAGCCCTATTCATCCCTCTAGGGAATTTTCAAATAATATTTGCTTGATATTATATTTACTTCATAATTAGAATTTTATTTACTTAATACAAATACTAATTTATTTCAAAACTACAAAATTTATCATCAAATTAAAATTATATTTAATAATGTTTATTTAATTATTATTAATGCTTAATAATTTAAATTATATTTACTTAATAGAAATTTTAATATTAATATTAATTTATACAAAAAGTGTATAATTTTATTATTAATATCTATACTTTTTATTATAAAACTTAATAATTTTATTACAAATATAAAAAAATTTTATGAAAATTAAAAACTTTAATTGTATTATATTATACTTACTTAATGTTATACTTTATATTAATATTACTTTACATCAAAACTATATAATTATTATTATGAATATATAATTTCTATTATATCTAGTAATTTAAATTATATATAATTTTTATTATGAATATATAAATTTTATTTAATACTATCACCTAATACTAATATATATTTAAATTAACAAGTTAGTAAATGAGTTTGTTCACGAGTTGACTCATGAGCATGTTCACAAGTCTATTCGCAAGCTAGCTTACGATTCTACGAACGAGCTTGTTTGCAAACTTAAACGAGCCAAGTTTAAGGAAGCTCGGACTCAACTCGTTTAGCTTACGAGCCTCAAAAACAAAGTTTAGGTTCGATAAATAAATTCAAACGAATTTTTGTTAGGTGAGCTCCGAACGAATCACGAGCCGTTTGGCTCAGTTACACCAATTATTATAAAGGATGTAAAGATTGTCCACACATATATTAATTATTAATTTTTTTTAATAGAAATGGAAGAAAGAATCATCAGGCGGTGCGCCAAGGCATCCTAGCTAGGCTAGCACCCCTCTAGCACCAACATCATATGACCCTTGCAACCTTATTATTAAATAAAAAGAATAAAAACAAAGTTGATTACAACCTACAAAGGCCCTACAAAACTAACAAAAGAAATCATGAAACAAAACAAAAGAACCTATGAACAGAACCGAAAATATTCCCTTCCCACGGCGTCATGAATCATTGCATCATAAACCTCTCATGGGTAAGCATCCTACCATTTAACCGAAGGCAACCCAATTCCCATAACCGATAAACGATTAGCAACACAGTTACCATCCCTATAAATATGACTTATATGCACATAAAGTTTGTTAATGGAAGAAAGACAATTTTCCCAAGCTCTGCGTAAACGCCAAGGGATAGCAGAACTTCTGCAATGAATCAGATGAACAACTAATGTCGAATCACATTCAAGCCAGAAAAGGGCTGGAGCCATTGAGATAGCTTTTTCCATAGCAATAATAACAACATATATTTCTGCTTCAAATGCAAAACATGAGCCTAGAGGAGTTGCAAATGATGCCACAGCAGAACCCAAATGATCCCGAAAAACCCCTCAAGCACCTGACAAACCCGGCGCACCATGTGTAGCGCCGTCTGTGTTGATTTTAATCCAAGAAAATGGGGGCTTAATCCAGAAAATGGAAAGCAAGATTGGAAGCTTTTTAAACAGACCTTGAACATTCAAGCGGCGAAGAATGACCAGATCAGCAATGGAGTTATTCATAGTCCCAATCTTGAAGGATTTTGTCTCCTTGATGTGTTGACAAATTTTACGAAAGATATGAGAGATTGGAATGAAGTGCTCGTGAAATATCATCTTATTTCTAGCAAACCAGATGTGATGCACCACAAAAAGAATGCAAACTCTCTAAAGAACACCAATCTGAGAAGAAAATTTTAAGAACCACATAACCTTGAAAAAGCTAATAAAGTCAGTAGTGAATTGTATATTAACATCAAACAGGCTGCCCAAAGAACGCCAAATGGAGATGGCATAAGGACACTGAGTAAAGATATGGTTGAAAGATTCAGCTGCTCTTGAGCAAAAAATACACTAAGACACCAAAACCATACCCCTCTAACAAAGTAAGTCATCAGTAGGAAGGCAATTATGAATTGCTCTCCAAATCAAAAAAGCTCTAGCTGGAGGCAAATAATGGCGCCAAAGATCTTGTCCCCAAGCAACCTTAGGACGGTTGGGACGATAAAAAAGATAAAAATCTTTACAAGAAGTATAACCATTCTTAGCTGGACGAAAAACGTAAACGTCATCACCATTATTAGAAAAAACCACACTATCAATATCATCACAAATAGCAGGGTAAGCTAAGCGAAATTCTTGAGATAAATTCCACTTATTATGGACATAGACATTTGAAATTGTGGACCTAAGGTGCTTTTGAAAAGAAATAGGAATACCAATTGCCTCCGATATAGAATAACCTAACTAGTTGGCATTCCAAAAAAGCAAAGATAAATTATTTCAAATCAATCATTGGGAGTTAGCTTGAATGTCAGCAATACAAGCTTTAATTGAACTCCAAACAGAAGAATAGATATGAGAAGATCTCGGCGAAGAAACTGCATTGAAAAATCTAGAGTGAAGGAAAGTGTAAACAAAATCCGAATTACAACAAACCTTCCAAGCTAACTTACAAAGCATGGCCAAATTAAGATGATGGAGCCGTTTCAAACCAAGGCCACCCTCCTCCTTAGAAGCACAACAAATATCACACTTAACTATAATAAGCTTTTTAGTAGCAATAAAACCCGTCACAAATTACTAATTAAAATTTCAGAGTTTTTATAACTTCTTTTCTTGGTTATATTGGGAACTTTGGATCTTAATGGATCTTTATTAAGTTTATACTTGTGGCGATTATCATGAATTATCATTCAAAAACTCAAATTTTTCTTGATTGTAGTGTACACTCCTTTATTATTATATAATTTTTGTTGGAAGGCATGAATTTTCATATAATTTTTGTTGTTTGAACTGATTAATATAAGGAGGAATCCGAATTTGATTTTATTGGCGTTATTCCTCATTTTTTATTTTTCCCCATAATAAAATAAATGGTGAAATATCCCTTAAAATTGGCCCTATATATATATATATATACACACTAGTAAATAAATACATGCTTCGCACATAAACAAATTTTTTTTTTAAAACTCGTGATAGTATATAAATTATTTAAACATATGCTTAATAATAATAATAATAATTATTATTATTATTATTATTATTATTATTATTATTATTATTATACACACACTAGTAAATAAGTACATGCTTCGCACGTAAACAAATTTTTTTTTTTAAAACTCGTGATAGTACATAAATTATTTAAACATATAATAATAATAATAATAATAATAATTATTATTATTATTATTATTGTTAAATAAAAGGTTTAAAAATAATAAAAGTGTTATTTATTTATATAACAATTTAATATAGTTATAATTCATTGCAATCTTGGTAAATCTTTTATTTAAATAATTATATAAGTTTCTTCAATATTTTTTATAATTAATATTTTTCTCAATTCTAGAACTAATTTTATATAAAATAAATATTATGATCATAATTAATCATAAGGTAATAAAAAATTATTAGTTATTTTCTTAATACAATTTTAAAATAATAAAAAGTTATATTTTCATTATATAACAATTTAAGTATTACAACCTGTTTAAACTTATAATTTATTACAATTTTAAATTTTTTATTTGACCAGTGACACTTCATTTCTTCAATATATTTAATATTACTACTCTCATTTACTCAAAAAGTAATTCAATGTAAATTTTTTGTTTCAACTAAAAATTAAATGATAAAGATTAATTAATTTAACTTTTTACTCTTTTTTATTAAATTTTACAAAAATATATAAAAACGATAATTATGCTACTTTTCTTACAAAAATAATACTTTCAAACAAATTATATGCTTTATTTTTTAGAATATGATTATAGATATAAGACAAATAAAATTTTTTAATTATAATTATCTACTTAGTAAACTTTAATTTAATAAGTATTTAAAAATAAAAAGAGTATTATTTATTTATATGTCTATCTTTTTTTCAATTTTGATAGTGTTATATTACAGCATAGTAATTTATTTCAATTTTAATTATTTACTTATTAAATTTAATATAGTAAGACTTATAAAATTATGTTATCTAATTTGATTTATATTAGATAAAATATAAGTAAACCTAGTTAAAATAGAAGAAAAATATATTTTTAACAAAATTACTAATATTTTTCAATAATTTAATTTGTTAGGGATAAAATAGAAATTAACCTAATTAAAATAAGAAACATACTCTCAATCAAATTAAAATTATATTTTAATTAATTTAATTTTTATTAGAGAAAATAAAAATTAACCTAATTAGAATAGAAAATAGACTTTCAAATTAGAATTATATTTTAATTAATTTACTTTTACTTTTATTAGTAAATGACTAAATTATCCAATTTTTATATAATAATGAATGAATACTTTTTTATAATCTTGTCTGCCCCTTCCTTACATTTATATATATTATAGATTATAGATATAATGAGATCTCTTCTCAAAAAAAAAAAATATATATATATATATATATAATGAGATCCCGATTCTTGTAAATTGTAAAGCTTTTTACCCTTAACAAACCCAATTAATTTTACAATTAAAATTTCCCCAAAAAAAAACAAAAGATTTCAGTTAACATGTGAGGTTGATCACTACAAACAATATAAAGTTCTTTTTTTTTTTTTTTCTTGCTAAAATAAAATTGTTGCACAGGTCTTGACGCCAAAGTCTCAACCTGATGGCTCTTTCAGCCGTAGAATTAGGCATCATCAGATACGTAAATGACAAGGTCTCCGCGATTAAATCTTTGATAGAATGTAGGGGTTAAGCCAAGAAAACTAAAACAAAATATATAATGCAAAACTAATAATTCTCACATTATGCAGCCCTATCTGGCTCTTGGTTTCTGCTGCCGATTGCAAAATAAGCATGTCCAAAACTTCCCAAATTTTTATGTCGCTCAAAAAAGTCTCTTTATCTTCACACAAATTACATTGTACAAAAAGCAGAAATGACAATTACACAGGACAACACCTATATGATACATGAACGACCACAAATATTTAAATATCATGTATCTCACCATCACATATAAGGACCTCACGCCCCCTTGGGAAAAAAAAAATTAGGCCTAAGACGAGGAATGAGAAAAAAATATATATTTAAATAATGTGAAAAATACCCAGAACTACCAACTCATGAAATAAACAACCTTTGATGACTTCTACCCGCTTGTGGCTCAATTTACAAAGGCGAGTGTTCCTGAACTGGATCCTTTAGCATGTGAACCTAACCGCCGCGTGCAACCTGCTTCTTGAACTTGTATCTATGTAATCTGGCCTACCAACTGCACTTTGAAATTAAAAAATTCAGAAAGCCTTCAAACTTCCATCAGGAACAATGATCACAAGTTCAGAATTCCTGAATATGGCATCATGCTCTGTACAGACACCAGAAACCCAAGGTGGCAGCACAAGCCAGAATGAGTATTAAGGAAAAAATCAGAAGCTTCTACTATATCCATGCAAGGGATCCCCGATCATTTGTTACTTGAGGACGGCCTCTAGTTGGGGTAGGAGGTCTGTTAGCATTCAATTCCTGCTCTCATGGAAATACCAATTGAAATTCAGATGCATTTACAGCCATGGATGCATCTTAGAAGAAAGTACATTAAATAATATATGCACAGATGGATGCATGTGTGTGTGTGTGTATCAAAATTCAATACCACCTGCATCCAAGTATCTTCAATGTGGCGTTCAGGTGAAGCTTCTGGCGATGATATTGCTGGTGGTAAAGGATGAATTAGTTTTGGAACCACCACAAGATCTCTTCCCAAAACCAAGATTGCTCCTGCATTATTGGCAGTACCTGCGGAAAACATATAAAACTGGAATAAGATTCAAAATTACATGGTAAACTCTAAAGTTATAGTTGGCTGAAACATATACCGCAATAATTCGTAGCTGAGAAAAGTGTGATTAAATGTCCCTGGGCAAAACGCTCAAAGCCATCCATCACACATTCATGAGCACGTACAATCAACTGAAGATCATTGTTATTGCAGAATTCCATTACTCGATCGGGCTGCAACAGTAAAACGCCAACAATCAGTATAAATATACATTGCAACCCTAAACAGAAGATGACCAAAGACAGCAGCACACACAGAACAATGGGCATCTATGATGCATGGAAACTTCCCCCAATAGATGTTTCCGCGTTTCCGAAACGTTTTCGGATCAAAAACTTCAGGAAACTTCTCGGAAACGTTTCGGGGCCGTTTCTGCACATATGAAAAATTAGAAAACACGTTTTCTACTTGAAAACGCGTTTCCAACTTGGAAAATATGTTTATTTAGTATTTTCCTAAATAAAAAAGGAGACAAATTAAAAAATAATTTTATATTTTTCTTAACTAAACAAAACAATTTCTATAATTATACTATTAATTAATAGAATAAATAAAATTTTTCAAGATTTATATATAAAATTTATATCCATATATAGTCATATATTTTTAATTTTTATTTATATACCCCTATGCTTTTAATATTTACACGTTTCCCCCACATTTCTGTTTCCTATATTCTTAAGAAATGTCGTTTCACCGTATCCATTTCCACGTTACCCCATTTCACTTCTCCATTTCCGTGCTACATAGATGGGCATCATGATAATGCTGATTCCATGTTTCAAAATAAACCAATTAAAAAACTGACAAACTGTTCAAAGAAACAATGAGGATTCAACTGATTAGGGATTAACTGTAGTGCCTGAAACAAAAACTTTAATCATGGAAGCAACCAACAAAAAAAATTGTGATAAAGCAATAACATGCTTCCACTTCAATAGACTCGTAGCAACATCAAATAAAAAGCACGCAGAATCTGCTACCTCCAACTAGAATGCACTTTAAATTGTCATTAACACCTTAATTCTTGTGTAAATTCAAATTCAGATCCTATGACAAGAGGAAAGGACAAGGCAATCAGCCATTGACAACAAATCCATGAAACGAAACCAATAAAAAAGTAGCCATTTCAGAGATCCAATGGGACAAAACTAATATTTTATTCAACAATTTCTTGACAATTTAGCCCCCCAAGACTTGATGACATGTCTTATGTTCCACTGCTGGTACAATCTTACCATCACATAAGAAAATAAAAATTCCAATATTCGATGGAGCATTATTGCATAAATTATAGCAGCTGAAAATGAGTATGTTAACATCTCAAATTTCCAGTGAACCACCCAAAATTATATTTCAGTGAAAGGCATATTCATCTCATTGATCAGCTTTGGAGACACATTAGACACCTGCACATATTGC
>CATIWK010362510.1:0-10964 GCA_949634005.1 Mallotus japonicus
AGTATAGTTTAGGGATTTATTGAGTTTTTAGTTTATTAATGTGCTTTTGGTGAATTTTAGCTTATTTTATATCTTTTATTTTATAGTGGGCCCGTATGATTGAGAACAAGTGGGCTAGAGGACAAAAAAACTTAAATTGCCAAGAAAAGTATAGTCAAACCAAGTTTAAGCCACCATGAAAGCCTCAAAATTGAAGACATCACATGGTATAAAGCCGTGATCCTAAGTCGTGCTTTGAGAGTTGTTCCTGGTTCTGCATGTTACAAGGAATTATAAGAAATTAAGGATTCCTCAGCTACCCTAAATGCTATAAAAGGAAAACAACATATATAGGGTTAGGAAGGAAGGACAGATCAAAAAGAAACACAGACTCAAGAGGCAGAGATTTTCAACGAAGCTTAAAGATTCAGTCCACAAGTCTTCCGTGTTCGCTTGTTTTGTCTTATTTTCTATTATTATTATTCATGGATTTTGTCCTAGCCATGAGGGGCTAGTTTTCTTTACAGAGTCTTGGTTAGGAGTAGTTATTCCATAATAAGATTTGAATACTTATTTGTAATTATAATTGATTTGGTTTTCAGTTAATTCTCTGTGTTTCAGTAATTATCTTGTGATTCATTTTAGGCCTATTTGAATTGCATGTAGATGGACAATTGCACCAATGAGATTTAGGGGAGATTGTTAGCTTATGACACCAAGAACTTAGACCACTCGACCACGAGAGTAGGCGAGCTCTTCAGGGAGTTACGACTGTAGAAATACGGTGACAAATAATTACTAAAGAACTTAATGAGTTTGGATTAGAATTTTAATCACGAGAGTATGTTAAATCCTAATCTTTGCATGCTTAGTTGAGCTCGAGAGAGGCATTAGGTAAATTAGAGCAATTACCCTTAATTGAATTCTAGGTTAATTGAATTAATATTGTATTCATGATTTGATTGGAATAGTGAAACTAGACCTAGACTTTGTGTTTACAATTAATTGATTTTACTTCTTAAAAGCTATTTGTCATTTTACTTTTATCTAATTTACTAATCAATTTTCTAGCTAAGATCATAAGTAAGACTTATTGGTAATCAATAGTCAATCCCTGTGGGAACGATAAACCTTTACACTGCAACCATAACCGTGCGCTTGCGGGTATCTAAAATGTAACACAATATCTGATCTAGTATGGAACAAGTATATTAACTTACCCACCAGCCGTTGATACCTCTCTTTATTTGTCGTTTGATTCTCATGGATCCTTATTCTACGGTTCTGAGCTATAGGTGTGTCTGCCGGCTTATAATCAAGCATTCCAGTTTCTATAAGCAGATCAAGTACATACTTCCTTTGGGATAGAAATATACCTTATTTTGACTGAGCTATTTCAAAGCCCAATAAATATTTCATTCCCCAAGGTTGTTCATTTAAAATTCACTTGCTAATTGTCTTTGTAGGTTCAAGATTTCCTCTTTATCGTCCTTTGCAATGATCATATCATCAACATAAATAATTAGGGTTATTATTTTTTCACTTGATGTTTCAAGAACAGGGTATGGTCCGAGTTACTTTGTTTGAACCCATGCTTTCTCATTGCTAAGCTAAACCGACCAAACCATGCTTGAGGAGATTCTTTTAGAAAGTATAGTGCCTTCTACAATTTACACACGCCTTCAACTCGTGATGAGGTAGTAAAGCCCGATGGAATATCCATAAATACTTCTTCCTCAAGATCCCCATGTAGAAAGGCATTCTTTATATCAAATTAATAAAAGAGCCAGTCTAGATTTGGTGCAAGAGATAACAGAATTCTTATTGTATTTAGTTTTGTAACTAGAGAGAATATCTCTTAGCAATCAATACCATGGGTTTGAGTATACCCTTTTTCTATGAGTCTCACCTTGTATCTTTCTATTAATCCATCTGTATTATGTTTAATGGAGAATACCCACTTGCATCCAACAGTTTTCTTTCCCTTAGGTAACGAAACAAATGTCCAAGTATTATTCTTTTGTAGGGCTGTCATCTCCTTAATTATTGCTCGAGTCCATTTGGGCCATTCAATGCTTTTTATACATTATGAGGAATATACTCGGTTGACAACTTAAGCATAAAGGTCTTTAAAGGCTTCAAGAGTCACTAAGTTGATACATGATGAGCAGTGTGGTAATTTCCCACCTTTTTTCATGGTCAGGTAAGTATCGACTTAGTGGCTTTCCTTAGTTATGTCTGAAAGGAAACTTATGGCTAATAGAATAATCTAAAGCACTTAAAGGAGAAAGGCTCAAAATTCATACCTCAAGAGTGTTCTTAAGAGATAGGTCATTTTATACTATATGGTGGAGGGGGTGGTCTCTTCATGTTCATGTTGTGCTGACCGTTTTGAGTTTCCTTTCTCTAACCTGGCATTATCATGGTCAAAATTATCTTCTAAGTTTCCTTCCTATGACCTAACATTATTATGCTCAAAATATTCAAGATGCTCCATCATCCCTTTCGAGTTCCCTTCCCGTAACCTGACATTATTATGCTCGGTATTATCTTTTGAGTTCCCTTTGTTTGACCCGACATTGTCATGCTCAGCATTATCTTTCAAGTTCCCTTCTATTCCCTAGCTCTTCCAATTTTTAGATACCAAAGTTTGCTCTTCATTCAATAGATCCCTTGAAGAGAGGAATAAGCAGCTCGGTTCAGAAAGAACATTTTTTATTCGAGAAAAGTTACATCCACAAAAGTGTACAGATGTTGAGTAGCTGGGTCGTAGTATAAATATCCCTTTTTATAAGCTCCATATTCTAGGAAAACACATCGTACTTCACATAAATAAAGTTTGATTGCTAATTTTTATGAAGGTGAACATATACCATTGAGCCAAATATTTGAGGAGGCATTATAAGAACTGAATATAAGTGTACATGAAGGGCAAGAGCTTGAGGTGGAGTTTCAAAGTCCAAGACACGAGAGGGCATTTGGTTCAATTGGTATATTGCAATACAAACTGCATCTGTCCAGTATCACCGGTGTACATGAGCCTCAATTAGAAGTGCTCAGGCTGTTTCAAGTATATGCCTATTTTTTTTATTCTGCAATACCATTCTACTGTGGTGTTTGGGAACATGAAGTTTTATGATACAAGTCATGGCTCTGAAAAGTACTGTTAGGACTCATGGTTGACATATTTTGCTCTATTGTTCGATCAAATAATCTGAAGTCGAGCTAAGAATTGTGTTTTTATCATAGTATAAAATGATATGAATATACAAAAAACTTCATGTTTATGTTTTATCAAATAAAGCCAAGTCATGCGTGTACAATCATTAATAAAGGTTACAAATCATTTAACAATGCTCATTTGGTGCACAGTGTTTAACAATGCTCATTAATATCTAGATCTACAATGCTCATTTGGTGCACAGTGTTTGCTTTACCAAGGCTAAAGTCATCCATGTAGTATAACCCCCCTTTTACCAAAACCAATAATCTCCTTTATGATAATATCCTGAAATAGGCAAAAATTGGGATACATTAATGTACAATAATTTAACTCTTCGGTAGCTTGGCCTATAAACAAAAGTTTATATGAAGAGAGAGAACTAATAAGGTATCTGGCAAGGAGAATACAGGGAAAGTACCACTTTTCCAACCCCTGTATCTGGGTACATCTTACCATTAGCATTAGCAATATATGTTTTATTTCGTTGATTGAATTCCACCAAGTCTTTCAGATTAAAGGTCATATAGTCAGTTGCCCCCGAATCGATAATCCAACCAGTTGAATTTCCCTGTCTAAAGAAATATAAACCGCAACCATCGTTACCTTGACCATTATAAGACTCGATTGTGTTCTCAATAAGACATTCTTTACTCAGCACTAGTGACTGTTGAAGTTCAGTGCTAGTAAATGTTGCTTGGCTAGTGCTTTCACTTGTATTCGCTTCTCGTTTCTCCTTCTCTTTCAACTCGTGCCACCATTCGGGATACTTGTGTAGCTTAAAGTAAATTTCCCAAGCATGTTTTGTATTTTCACAGTAAGTATACCCTCCTTCCTCGGTTGGTCCTTTCCCTTTCTTCTTTTTATTAGTCATGGATGATGGTCTAGTCTTGGATATTTACAAGCCATGAGGTTAAGCCTTATACCCTTTAGAAATAATCATAGCACTAGATATTGTCTCTGTGCTACTCAACATAACAACTTGCCAAATATCCTCTCTTTGAACTTGAGTATAGGCTTGTTCGACTATAGGTAATGGTCGTATTTGCAGCACATCACTCTGAACTTTGTTTAGTCGATCATCTAACCCATCTAGAAAGGTATAGACCCTCTCTTCCTGTATGTTGGCATTGTAGATCTAGATATTTTTAGCACACTTCATTAGATTCGACCGCCGAAAGATGATTTCCTTCCATAATCCTTAGAGATTATTGTAATATGACTCGATGGATCTTCTAGCTTGTCATGCCCTTTTAGCTCATACATTTTTGAGGTGTCTGATCCATCAAGAAAGGTTATGGTAATTGAATCTCATATATGTTTAATAGTAGGGTATCAAATAAAATTGTACATAAGTGATAGATCCATAGAGTTTATTAGTCATCCTTTTAGAATAACGTTCTCTGTTCTCCATTTTTTGGAGGTTAGATCTGCTTCTTAGGTTGTAAAATATCTCTAGTAATATACCTGAGTTTGTCCTTGCTTGTAATGTACATTTCCATCACTTGAGACCATAGGGACGTCTAATCTTTATGTTAATCTGAGTATTGAAGGCATCGTGGTTTGTGGTCACTAGGGTCTGAATCAAATTCTGAGAAAATGCTTTTGCATCTTGGTCATTAGATTGACTAAGATGGCAGCAATGGGTTTTTCACCGGATGCCACCAAGTCTATTTGTTCTTTCATAATTTGTGGTTTTCGGGTCCCTAGGATTACTGCTATGATACCATGACAGCAAGCTCTATTAGGAGCAAATTCTAATCTTTTATTTTTGCATGTTCAATTGTGTTTTTAATACAGGATACAAGTTTATATAGTATTTACATAAAACTATTTTTTGTTATAAAATCACTAATTTACAATAGTCTAGGCTACCATTATGCCTATAATTTCTCACCGATTTTCTCCTCTAATTTCTCACTACAATTCCTCTAATTATTCACTCCAACAATATGTTGCTCGGCCGATGTTGCCTTTAGTGCCATCATGAGTTAACTTAGTTCAGGTTTTGGTGAGACTTATAATTTGCCCTGTTAAGTTTGCGTCTCCCTCGAGGATGATCTCTGGCATGTTGAAGCTAAATTTGGGGAAACTGATACCAGTGTTGTCTGTGAATGTTTGGTTTGTGTTGAAAGGAAAGATAAACAAGAACAATAAGATCATGGTGACTGCCATGACTGAGGCATGTTAAAAACTTGCAAGATGCATGATTTTGGGGTGATGCCAACAACTATTTAATTTAGCATGTGCACGTAAAGTTGCTCCATTATTTTTTCTTTTATCATCAACTAAGCCACGTATCATCAGTAAAGTAGTGGTTTAATAGTTACTTTACTTTAAATGTAGTACAAGGTGTACAATTTGAATACTTCCTCAATTTGTGAAAAAAATCAAGATACTTTAATTTAGAATTTTTTTTTTCCAAATTCTTAGTATGGACCAAATAAACATATATAAAATAAAAAGAAAAAGGATTAAAAGTAAATATTTTATTTTATTTTTTCTACATATATACCATCTTCCAGATTAGGTTCTTCGTCAACTTCTTCCATTGACTTGCTCAACTAATGGTCAAGAGCTGCGGAACGTGACAGATAACAAATAACAGGGGTTAAAATATATATTTGAGGAATAAAAATTTCACATTTTTCATTTTTCATAGTAAACAGAAATAACAAGATGATGATTCGCCCTGAAAGTGCCATGTTTAGGCGATTCAAGATGCAGGTGTGTGCAGTTGCAGGTATCCATGGAATTTGAGGGTGTGCATATTAATTATTAGCAGGCTTGAAGGAATCTACTGCTAGTAGATTTTGGACAATAATTTTTGAACTGAGACATCAAAATAAAGTGTATAAAGGAAACAACACTGGCTTCTTTGCCCCATCATATAGTGTATAAGCCTACGACAACTAAGATTCAATGTTAATTCAGTACAAAAGCCTTTAGATAAAAACAGATACTTCTTTTATAAAAAAATTAAGAAAAAATAGTTATTTCGAGCCTAGTCAGTTTTGGATGGCCGTAGTTTGGAAAAGAAAAAAAAAAAAAAACTTTTCAAAATAAGCTTTTATGTAACACATGACCCTTTAATGTATCACACTTTAGTTTAATGGTAAGGACTGAAGACTCTTCTTCCACTTTAGTGCAATATGGAGGAAATGGATGTAAAATTGCTTTTTCTAAAAGTGTGATAAGAACTTTATTAAATAAAAAAAGTGTATAAAAAAGAGAAGGATTAATATAACAGTCATTGTCAAAGTACATAATAATTATGCACATATATCAGAAAATCTATAACAAAATAAGATAAATATATCAACACAACCATTATAATCTTAATAATCTTAATAGTAGAAGCATTGCATGTGAAAGACAATCAAAATAGAAGAACACTTATATTTTAATTGACGGAAATGCAAAATTCTAACATCCATATTAATTTTATTAAAGGAAATGAACTAATCAGATACTTGACCAAAACATTAATATTTTTTGCCAATTGATAGTTATTATACTTACCTCAACTTAGGTGGAACTCTTATGAAAAAATATTTGAATTTTGAGTAGATGAAGTAAAAAATATTACAATATTGATATAGATGTCTCCTTCAAAAATCCTAATAAAATGAATTCTTATGGTTATAATTCAGGTTTCAAACGAATTAGGGTTGAATCCTATACGAACCTATTTAATTATATACATTGGTTCGGGTTGCAGGTGCTCATTATTTTCATTAGCCCACCATTCTTCTTTTTCCGGACAAGGGAATCAACGACAAATCTCCCAAAGCTTTTTAATACGTCTCCATGATAGTGGAGCTGTTTATTTTTTAAAAAAGCAAAAGTACACAAAGCACCCAACAATAAATTAAATTAACATATCTTTTTAATTTTATGAAGAATTAAAATATTTAAATTATATTTGAAGTATTTTTAAAAATCTTTAAATAGTTAGGTTGATAGTAAATAATTTTATTATTGAATTAATATATTTTACTTATGTTTCATCACAAAAAAATTAAACATACCCAAAATGATAAAAAAAAAATGCAAGTTAATTTTTTTTTAAAAATAATCACAAAATACTTCTTTTCGTTTTTAATATTAAAGTTCAATTATCTAATAATAAGATGGATTTAAAATTGTTTAATTTTTTTAGAATAAAACAATATTCAGTATTTTATATGTAAATATTAAATAATTATAGATATCTTAATTATTTAATATTAATAAAATATATTTCAATCATCGTCTAGCTATTGACCAATTACATTTGTAGAGAAACTGCTGAGATATATATATTTTTTTCTTTGGAGTGTGAAGTATTCCTAACAAAACATTATAAATTGTTCTTCAAAAAACAAGTAATCTGTTAAAGGGATGCTGCATGGAACACTTCCCATTAAATTAGTCTTGTTTACTTCATTCTTACATTCTTTTACCCTTCTTACATTCTTTTCCCCTATAAATTTTTTTTTTAAAATAACAATTTTTTATAGGAAATAAAACGTATTTTAACTCCCACGTTTTCCATGTGGAAAGTGATTAATTGTACTAAGATAATCCAAAAATCACAATCATTCTACAGTGTATTTTAGAAGAGAGCATTAAATATATGCCTCCACAAACTTTTTTATATTAAATTATTTAAGTGTTTTATTAATTAATTATTTCCAAAAACATTTTTTTGGGACAGTGCATCTTGATAAAATCTATAAAGTAGATCTTAATTAATTATTTCCAAAAGTACATCTTGATAAAATAATAATAAAAATAACAGTACAACCAAGAAATACCAAAATAAAATCTTACTGAAATTATAAATTTTCTTATTGTTATTCTTCAATCGCGTTAACGAAGCTATTATGATTTGCAACTTGGAGATCCATACGCTCCACTCGGTGGT
This sequence comes from Mallotus japonicus, assembly GCA_949634005.1. Classification (NCBI taxonomy): domain Eukaryota; kingdom Viridiplantae; phylum Streptophyta; class Magnoliopsida; order Malpighiales; family Euphorbiaceae; genus Mallotus; species Mallotus japonicus. The sequence goes on from CATIWK010362510.1 coordinate 8,109, forward strand.
TTTATTTAGCCGTTAATCGACTTCTTGATCTTTGAATGATTTCGATTGCAGAAATACTAACGAAAAATTTACAATAAGGAGATATTCAAATCCATGAAGGAAAACCATAGAAATTTCATTAAGGGCAAGAATTCCATAAAGGAAAATAATAGAAATTCTACTAAGGGAAAAAAACTCCATGAAGGAAGATTCAAAATTTCAATCAAAAAACAAACAGTTCAAATATATATATTTATTCAATGTAAAAAAACAAAAACAAAATAAAACAGATAGAATAGAAATTATGGTCCCTGATTGGCGGTGACTAAGATAAAAGTTATATGAAAATCAAGAATTGAGGGAAAAACTTTTTATTCCAAAAACATTTTTAATGCAATTGTTTACCGATTATATATGTCCTTTCTTCCTTACAACGAATTATAAAACCAAGTATTTTAATCAATAATAAATCAATCCATCTTCAATTAATTTTGCTATAAAACTTTTTAGAGATAATATTTAGAAAAAATAAAATTTTTCTAAATACACAACACGGTATGAAGGTGCGTCCTTAAGATCGCTGAAGCCGATACATGAACTTTGAAGAATCAGAAACTGATGAAGATCCAAAGCTTGTATTTTGCGTTTGAATTTTTCTGAAAGTTGCATTGACAGAAGATGGCATTGGATATATTCCTTTGTAAAGGTGCTGAATGTGCAATTATTCCAGGAAATTTAATGAAAGGTGAGGCAACGGAGCATCGAAATTAAGAAAATTAATTGCTTCGCTTATTGAAGGATGAACAGAATGGTCAGGATGCGCGCACCAGAATCCGACAATCATCAGGCACCCCATCTGTTCTGAAGCAAAATTTCCATCAAGTCTCCCATCAGCTGCATCAAGAATCTTGCCATTTGCATAAAACTCCCAAACCCAACTTCACAATATGTACTTGGCTCCCATCTTCACTTTGAATAATTGGTTTCTTTCCGCAAGCAATCTCTAAAGCAACAACTCCAAAGGTGAAATCTGACTCTTTGCTTGACTTGCCCGTATCAAGACATCCAGGAGCAACGTATCCGATCCGTAGCTCCCACCAGGTAACGTTTGAGACCGCGCATCATGATGATCCACAAGCCGTGCTAACTGCTAACCTGAAATCTCCAAGCATAGTATTGAATTCTGAATCCAACATCACATTGCTTGACTTCATGTCTCTATGTAGCACACATTGTCTTCATCCTTGCTGCTGGTAATGCAAAGCTGAGGCTAGTCCTTGTGCAATTCTGTACCTTTGCTCCCAATTCAAAAAGTTTTCGCCACTGAAAAGATGGAAATCTAAACTGCGATTAGGCATGTATTCATAAACAATTAGCAGGTCACTGTTTTCATGACACCAGCCAATTAGTTGAACCAGGTTCTTGTGCCCCATTTGGCTTATGATAATCACTTCAGCAGCAAACTCTGATATGCCTTGAACAGACTGGCTTGAAACTCTCTTAACAGCAACATGAGTATTGAAATCTTTCAAAAAACCTTTGTAAACAGCACCAAATCCTCCTCCTCCAAGTTTTTGATTCTCGTCAAAATTATTGGTCGCAGAAGCCAAGACGTCATGCCAGAAATTCTTGGCTCCAGAAGTCATCCTTTAAAATTCATCCTGAACTTGATATGAATTTTGATCTTCTTGCGGCTTTATGTTCCTCCGCTTATACCTGAAAAACAAGATCAAAAACAAGATTCCACTAATCATTACTAAATAACAAGCATCAACTACAATCCCCACCAACTTTTCGACATTAGTGCCATTTTTCCAGGAGGAGGAGCTGTTATACTCGCTTGGAGAATAGAGCTGAAGGACCATGAATGGATAGTATGGAACTCAGAAAACAACCTTGTTGCAGCTGAGAAGCCGAAAACAACCCATTCAGATAAGTAGTCTCTAAGATCAATTTCATAGGAGAGGTGTTGTTGAACTGTAACATTTTCTGATACAACTCCTGTGAAGGAAACAGATAAATTTTTTGAAGAAGATCATAATTTATCTTAGGATGCATTATCCTCCCATCCATAACACTACTATACCATCTCATACCTTTGAAGATCGCAGCGAGCGTACATCAATACCTGCATAATCATCTTTGATGCTCGTCCCATCCGTTATTATAAAAAGTATCAAACTCCACAGAAACAAATGGATTTGCTGTTGAATTCAACCACTGGTGGCAACAGGCAAGTCCGATGCCGCTACCATCCTTTTGATCAGGCATTCTGTAAAAGTCAGAACTCAGAAGCAATAAAAAAATGCAAGCCCATCTGCGTGAGAATTAATGGAGCAGGGGAAGTTGGTGGTGAAGTCTGCTAGAATTCCTGAAGTCTCAGACTAGAAAAATTGTCTACTCTTTGCCTAACTATGGTTAACATCCACAACTTACTTTCACATGATCTATGTGTCTTGGGCATAATGATGTTTAGCAGTTTCATACTCCACATGAGCTTGTAACAAGTAAAACTAACTAAATTAGCACAATTGGCAAAACTATAATCTAACCACAAACACAAGCTTTAGAGAGTTAAAATCCCAACCGTGGCATTAGTAATTCCTCTCTTTTTCTCTTCTGTGAGCTACTAAGCCATGGATGGTCCTAACTTATTCTCGCTGTTATATTGAGCACCATAAGGACCTGTTTGTATATGCTAAATCAATCAATGATAATAAATAAAGTTTTTATCTCCTTATGCAGGTGTACTCTAGTGAAAACATACTAACCTTTGAAACCGTACTGCCTGCGGTTACTACATCCAGACCAATTTAGCTTAAAAGGGTCATATCTCATTATACACACCATATTTTGCAAAACTAATTCACAGGCATC
>CATIWK010362587.1:0-11012 GCA_949634005.1 Mallotus japonicus
GTTGTTGGTGTATAAGTAAGAGAGATTAAAGATAATAAAAAGAATCTAAATTGAGAATTTCATTTAAAGTAATAAACAGTACTTGTCTCATAGGCGTGCCAATAACTAGTAATTAACATGTAACGCCCAAATTTTAATGTCCTTCCCCTTTTTCAGCTAGGTATTTTAGTGGAATGGATGATAGATTTTAGTTCTAATCTGTATTCGTAAAAATAATCATATTAAACAAAATTTAGACAATTAAACTAGCAACTTATGAGTATTCTACCATTTTGCAATGGCATCACACATCAGTACATAATAATTATAAGTTGAGAAAATTTCTACTTATTGCATTTGGTTATTGAATATATTGTATATGTTTTGAATACATATTTCAAGCACGATAAATTTAAATATTCGATGCAATATATCCAAAACAAATACAAATTTGCCAATTAAGGATGGTTTCAACTCTACTTTCATTTATGAGAATTATGGGTTTCGAGTCTGAATTTTTATAGTCATTATCCATCAATATCGATGAAAATTTATCTTTTTCATGATAAATATTATAAGAATAGTTGCTCTTATTTTACAGTACATGTCTTATTAAACTTTTATTGAAGAAAAAATAGTCACGGATTCAAAATTGAAACATAATTTTTAATAAACTCATCCAAAAAATACATTAATCTAATCAATATGTATGCCAAATTAATCACAAAAATTCATACGGAGGCATTGTATATATATATTTATTTATAGAGCAAACCGATTGGCACTTGGGATTCCAAAAAGATATCAAAAAAAAAAAAATGATATGATTTGAGGTGGAATTGACGACCCACCTAAAGACTAAAGATTTCTACACCTCCCCCAAAAAAAAAAAGATTCTTTCAACAATTTTTATTATTAATTATTATTATTATTATTCTGGTTCATCAAAAAAAAAAAACTTGGAGCCCACACGGTTAAACAAAAGTTGGCATCCATGATTTAATTTTTAGGTCTCCATCCGACAGGTATTAGCCGTTAAGACCCCACCTTTTTTAGACTCTCAAGCATTTTATAATTTCAATTGTATTGAATGACATCAAGATTTTATGATTTTTATGAATTTTTTTTTTCGATGATCTTCGATGATTTTTATGAATTTACCACAACTAAAATGTCCTGATCTAATTACTTATTTATAAACTTTAACATAATTTATAGTTTAGTAGAATTTTTGGTTAAATATATAATATTTAAACTATATATCATAAATTTAATTGTTGAAAATAATATATCCGAAATAGGCAAAAATAATCTTTATAAATAATTTTTTATGTTAAAAAATTGTTCACAAAATTTTAGAAATTAAAATAAACTTATAAAAAGTTACAAATATTGTAATTTTTTAATACTAATAAACCTTTCAATCATATTATTTTTAAGCCTTTATATGTCAAATAAACCCACTTGATGTAACCTTATCTTACAATTTTATATATATTCTAATTGTGTTTTCATTCCCTTTTTTTTTAAAAAAAAAAATGTGTTTTCATTCCAATTAGTTTAATTACGAAGATGAGCATGCATTTAGATTTTTGTTGATTTGATTTGCATTTAGTTATATGGTTAGTATGTTAAATCTTTGTTAATTGGTTGTCAGATTTGCTAAATCTATATAACTTTTCTTTTGGTAGCTGGATATTTCTTCAATCACATGTCCTACAAGCAACATTAATTCAATCTAAATTAATTGGGTTTTGTATTTAGTTAGTGATATGACATTTGAAATATTTTTGTTTATTTTTTTCGAACAATGGTACATATCAGATACAATGAGACACACACTCTATATATTATATATATCTATATCAAAAATTTTTGTTTTTTTTTTTTTTTTTGACCAAATTTGTGGGGAGGTTGAGGGGGGGAGGAGGGTATTGAACTCCCAACCTTCAACCCACACCCCCAAGCCTCCACCACTAGGCTAAGGCTTTGGGGGTAAAAATTTTTGTTTAGGATCTAAAGATTTAGAGGCTTTGTATTATGCCTTGATGTGTCAAATTCCCATGCCTGAAATAATTGCCAACATGTGATAATCAATCATCTTTATACATATATTTTCACCCAACAAATTATATAAGATAGATATCAACTAGTACTTTATAAGAGGTTATCCCATTTAAAAGGATGGTAAAATATTTTATTACGGAATTAAAATATTTGGTTGAAAATAGGATTGGATGTTCAGATTCTCTTACTCTTTCATTTTCCAGCCATTTTTGTTGATGAATTTACCTTGGACTTGTATCCTCTGTCCCACCAAGAGAAGTAGTTTTTCTTTAGTGGAAAATATAAAATTTTCATTAATATAATATTAATATAATATGTTTTAAATAAAAGAAAAAGGTCTTAAAATATATGTGATAAAAACATTAATTGTAATTTATTTTTGTAATTAATGTATTCGATATCTAATAATTTCATAAATTTTAATTATTTTGAAATTTGAGTTAGATCAACTTCATAAAGATGACAAAATTATATTTTAAATCATATTAGATAGTGTTTAAAATTGACTTTTTGACATTTAAAGGTTTTATTCTGAAGACTCAGTATCAATTATAATAAATATTTATTATTCTGTTGATTTTTATATATTTCTATACATTTATTTTCAGCTTTAGATTAAAGAATTAAATATAAAACACCATAAAAAAAAGTGTGAAAATAATTAATTTCATATGCTTAAAATTAAGTGAATTTAGATGCTAATTGGATATTTCCACAGCTTGAGAGTTGGATAGAAGTTCAGTTAATGTATTCTTGGGTCATTTTTTTTTTAATTTCTTCAGCATAAATTTCCTACACAACTATTCTTATTTGAGATATCTTTTACATACTCAAAATTAAGTGTTACATGATGTCTCATATTCTCACACAATCGTGTGCCTTATCCATGACATGTTTAAAATTAAGTGAGCTTATATATTTAAAATTAACATATAATTTAAATATTTAAAATTAAAATGTTATATACTTCTTATGTCAATACCTTATTTTCACGATCATTTTTATTAAAATATTCTTTATTTCCGTACAGTTGTGTCTCATATCAGTTATATACTTAAGGTTTTTTTGGGAGGGTTAAATACTTAAAATTAAGTGGGTTTATATCAATGGCTTATTCCCTCATAATCATTTTTATTCAAAATATCATATTAGTTATATACTTAAAATTTAGTGGATTTATATATTAAGGTTTTGTGGTCCATCCGGCTCGACTCCGAAATAGCCGGAGTCCTTATAACTACTGGATATCGAAGGCATCAAATATAAAATTTAGTAGATTTATATATTCATCGAATATTTTCACCTAATAAATTAAACTTTTAGATTGTATAAATATCCAAATGAAAGTATTTTTAATATATTTTCAAATTGATGCATTCACAATTCATTTTTTTTTATTTTTTTTTCATAAAAAAAGTATAAACTTGACAAAATCTAAATTTTGATTCTATTTTGGGAGAATCAAACTTTTGCAATCGGCCATGATGCAAGGAACAACAACATACGAGCATCTACGAACCCCAAAAGTGTTAAGTACAAAGGAATATATATATAACTACATTATATGTAACCTGTTGATCATTAGCAATGATCTTTCAAGTGATCTTTTGAAAGAATCAATTCTCTTAACTGTCACAAAAGAAATTAGTTAACTGCCATTTTTTCTTTACTAAGTTCGTTATAACTTTAGACATGATCAAAGATGCAAAACATATATATATATATAGATGACACTTTAATAAATGTAACACTTATATTAATTTAATTCACTATTGCCATTAATTTTTTTTCATTTCTTGAGATTATTGTGCCCTAGATTCTAAACATAGAATAAAACCCCTTTATCACCTTAACTAGGATATCAACTATGCTCTTTGAATATTTTTTTTTCCCCCACTTGATGAAAAAAAAGGGGGCACATATAGTGAACCAATAAGCTTGAGTTCTTTTAATTATGTGTGAGGGATCATGTGTAAGTTTTTTTTTTTTTTTCATAAAGAACTTATCCATATGATCATAAAAAAGAAAGGAAAAAAATCATTTGTTAATGTAAAACCTAAATTGGCCGACCAAATTTTGCAAGGAGTGCCAAAAATTTCCAACCTTAATGGAAAATCATAGAAATTTATCTAATTGGTTTATATATTAGACAACATTGTGCTTGCCTTTGTAGGCTTATTGTCCAAATTAATTATAGTTGTATTGCTTGCCATAGAATTTTGTTGTCCTTGTTGCCAACCATATCATATATATATAGATATCTTAGTGAATGTTTTAGTATATTTATATGATTAAATAATGGAAAGATGGGTCCCCAAGAAATGGTAATTAATTAATTCTGTAATTATAATTAAGCATATATTTAATTATTTTTTATACAAAAAAATTAATTCAAAATCAAGTATTATTGTATAATGGATATGGGTATGTTTGCTAAAGATGATCTTGTAATGATATGTCTTGTCCCCTCTCTTTTTGTACGTGAAGATGACTTTGTTAAAGATTTTCTACACTCAACCAAAAAAAAAAAAAAAAGTAGTAAAATGGGTTTCGTGTAGTGTGAAGCTTGGAATGTCTTTATATTATTAATTTTATTAAAATAATGATTATCATAATTAATTACTATCATTACATGTCTACAATACTATTATGGTTATCATGATTAGTCAGTATATATATTAACTCATGACATGCTTCACATATTGCCAATGTAATCTTAAGTTGGATTTCATTTCATTTTCTACTTACCAAAAATCATTAAAACCATAAATTCCATTTTAAGCTCCACTTAACCGACAAAAATATTGTGTTATAGCCATCAATAATAATAGCCAATTAAGTAATCAAAAGAATTGAGCACTATGCTTAATTAACTAGGTTTATTAATTGCAAGGTTTAATATATTACTTTGATATCTTTTTTTATAAGTAGAAATTTAAAAAATTACCAACAAGCGTTGGATCAGCTGACATAAAGTTATTCTAATTTAAACTTCATTTCGAGTTGAAATTTTAATATATGTAATTGCATTAAATTAGTTGTTAAGAGACTTTTATTATCTTTTTAATCCTATATGGATCAAACTGAATTAATTAAAGTTCAGTGAACTCTGAATACGAGTAGTTTAAATAAAAAAAATTTAAAAATTATCATATTTATACTATGAAATAAAATAATCATCCACATTTATAATTTATAATTCACAATGAATCTAGTTAAGGTAAAATATAACTTTTAAAATTTGAAATTTCATATAGATTACTTGAGACAATTAATTTATAAAGAAGTCATAATTTTTTCATAATTAAACATATATTTTTTATTTTTCAATTTTAAAATGACATACACTATTTATAGATTTAAGTTTGTAAAATCTAGAATATTCTAATATGAAAAATTTTGCTAGAAAAATGAGAAATTCATCTATTATTCTGTGGACACACACCTCTGCATCTTAATTAGGGCAACACCCAGATATAGATATATGATGCATGCAGGTAAATTTGAGAAAAAGTGAGAGTTTGAGAGAGAATAATGATGCCAAATATAATCAAACCTCGGATAGGACATAAAGGCACGTTGCCCATTTTATTCCTTTTGAAAATTTTTTTGGATGATTAGTTTGGATTTTTACCATTCTTTTTTAGAAACCCAAAGCAAGAAAAAAAAAATTAAATAAAATTAAAAGAAGACTAAACACCACTAACCCTAACCCTAATGCCCTAATTCTAACTCCTGGTTTTTCTTGTCTTTTTATAAAAAAAAAAAAATCAAATTAGGCATTTATTTTAGGCGTGTGGTGGTCTCTTAAGTATATAATAAAATAATAAATACATCATATAATTAATTAATAAATTAATTTTTTGAAACTAATTAATAAATTAATTAACTAAATATAAATAATGTTATTTCAATTAGGTTTGAGGCAAGGTATTTTCAACCCTTAATCAAAAGAGGAAAAAAAGAGATAGAAAGAAGATAATACCTTTTCTCATAATCTTACTTTTTAATATTAACGAATTTATTTCATTTATAGCGATACATTTCATTTAATATGATGAAAAAAAAGAGCTCAGTAGTATAAAATTTCATTAATTTTTAATATAAATATATTTTATAATAAAAAATTTAATATTTAAATTCTCATTATATTAATTTTTTTTTTAAATTGGTGTCAATCATGAAACACAAACAAAAATTAGTATTGTATCCATATAAGATAGAAAAATTTCATAGTTATATAGGAAAAATTAATTTATTTCATTATTTAATTAATTTTAGTTGGAAAAAAATTTTTTTTTTTGGAGTCATGAATTAGTCAAAGAGAAGCCTCTTTCATTTCTCACAAGGATGACTTTATTGTTCAAAATGGGTCCATTAACTTTCTTTGTGCAAAATATTGGTGGGAAAGTTGGGTTACAGCGCCCTTTTCTGACCAATAAACTGTATCACATTGACTCTCAATACTCATATATATATATATATATATAAAGGGTGATGGGAATTGAGATTGAGATTTTTATAGAAAGGGTATTGAATTAATTCCATGGTTAGCATGAATGGCACATGCAAGGCAGTCCTCAAGTCAAGAAAATGAGAGACATGAGATGTTTTGAATATATATATATATATATACAAATGAAGTTTTCACTATGTTTTATGTGTTTTGTCAAAAATGACATGCCCCCCCTATTTATATCAATGTGAAAAAAAAAGCTTTTAAAACTTTTAAAAATAAAGGATAAATATTCTTCATTTTAGAAAATCTAGCTAGCTTCCAGCCACTTCTATTAGTTATCTAGAAATTATTTAGAACAATAATATTTCTATAATTTTAATACAAATTCTTGTCTACTAATTAATTTAAAAATAAGAAGATTGGAATTGAACTGACAACATAATTCAAAAATATATACATAAATCGAACAAATAAATAACAAAATAAAATAAAATTTTAATATATTTAATAAATATACGAGTGCATATATAAATTTTTACTCATGCAATGTAAAAACCCTTAATATTACTGGTAAGGATAAACAATGAATTTAAAAATAAGGGACAAGATCTCTTCAAAAATAATAATATTAATAATAATAATAAATAAATATGAGACAAGATTAATTCGCTCTTACCATAGAATTATAAAAATATATATATATATTATTCTCGTGATAATATGTACATAGAGATGGGCCAAGGAATTATTCCACAGACAGAAGAAAGATAAGTAACACAAGAAGTCCAAGCATATAACAATATTATAAAATCTATTAATTAATTAATCATCCAATGGTTAGCAATTTTTTAAACATATGGATACAAAAATTCTCTAGAGTTTCCAAAGTTTCCAAAGATATCTCACCTAATATCTTCTTAATTTTAATTAATAAAAATTCATTCATAATAGTTTTTATTATTTAGAAAGTAATTAAATTCGTGTTGTTTGGCCTAATGACTAAACTCTTATAACATCGTTGAAATTTAAGTTTAAATTTCCGCCTCTAGTTTATAATGATAAAAAAAATAGTTGTCCCTGCCAAGTAGTCCATGTGTCAAAAGGTGTGGATATCCAATTTGAGGAGAGTAGAGTTCGAACCTCTACCCCTCTGAATTAACCATTTGTGTTAGCTAAAAAAAGATAAAAAAAAAATAGCCAACTTGTAGACTCTTAGCCAAAACCATTTAGGCACAATTTACTTCTATTAACTTTCAGTAAAAATTAGCACCTATTTGATTAAATAACTATCTTGTAATATACAAATTTTCAAAAGAGTTATTCAACAATTTTTTTTTTCTTTTGAAAAAATTGTTACTTTTGTTGTAGAATTCATAACATAACAAGCTCAACATAATATTAATTAATTAATTCATGATTTTTTTAGTTTTAATTAAGCAAAAATAGATGGTGGGCAATAAGAGAAAAATCAAAAGATATATAAGACAGATTTGTATTGTACAATGGAGGCAGCCCACGTGAGAGAAAATTACTTTGTTTTCATTCTAAAATAGAATTTTCCATACTAGTTGAATGGTTTTGTTGCGTTAAATTCCAAATTATTACTCATCATAGTCAATTTTTATTACAAATTTCAAAGGGAGTCTTTAACCTACATGATGTTGATATGTTGAATGTTTAACTATAGTACCGTTGAAAAATAAGAAATTTTTTTTTTTAAAATTTTTATATATTTGAAATTTTATATTTGATAAAAATAATTGTATAATTTGAGATCGACGAAGTTTATTATTATTATTTTTTGAAAAAACAAGCCAACGAAATGAAGAGGGATTTTGAAAAATGCTACGAATATTATCATGATTATTTATATTGAACAATGTTTGATTTTGATTTTGATTTTGATTTGGAAACAATAAAAACAAATAATTCATGCAAGTTTGAAAAATCATGGAGAACACCACATGGATATATAGTTACTTTCACATGCAAATGTACTTTCAAGAATATAAGGAAAATAATTTTCTATTCTTTTTCTTCCAAGCAATCAAAACAAAAACAAAACCCCATCATAAATTTATGAGATTTTTCTAACTATATTTTTTCTTCTTTTTTTTTGATTTTGAAAGTGATTAATTTGTTACAAAAGTGACCAATGAGAGGGAAGGGAGGACCTTTTGCATACTTTAAGGTAAGCAAAATTAATTCTACATTTCGTTTATCACTTATATTACAAATAACAACTACAACAAGTGGATAAAGATATCAGTGTTTAAAGAAGTTTGAAAACAACTCAACTTTTTCATTCATTGATAAACGAAACATATAGATACATTTGTACAACATAACTCCATATTCTTTGGAGTTGTTATAACTGAAAACAAATACAAAATTTAAATACATTCAAATCAGTTTGAATAAGCAAGACTAAATCTGTTACAACAAGAGAAGGAGAATCCCTTAACATGCCCCCTCAAGATGGATGGCAGTTGAGCAATCCAATCTTGGACTTAAGCTGAAGAAATCGAGGACAAGGAAGAGGTTTTGTGAGAGCATCCGCCAGCTGATCAGCAGAGGAAACATGAGCTACCCGTATGACTCCATTCTGGACTTGTTCACTTATGAAGTGAAAATCAATAGCGACATGTTTCATTCTAGAGTGAAACACAGGATTGGAACAGAGTTGTATGGCACCAACATTGTCACAATAAATAATGGGACAACTTGCTATGTTGATATGCAATTCAGAAAGTAAAGAACAAATCCAGCTTACCTCAGCTGCAGTATTAGCAACCGAACGATATTCTGCTTCGGTAGAGGAGCGGGCAACAGTTCGTTGCTTTTTGAAGCTACATGAAATTGTATTTCGACCAAGATAGACGATATATGCACCAGTAGAAGAGAAGTTGTCTTTGTGGCCACCCCAATCAGCATCAGCATAAGCATGAAGAGTTAATGGAGAATTGTGATGAAGCTGAATACCTTCATGAATAGTTCCTTTCAAATAACGTAGTAGTCTTTTAACAGATGCCCAGTGATCTGTTGTGGGACGATGCACATATTGAGACAAGCGGTTGACAACAAATGCGATATCTGGCCTAGTAATAAGAAGATATTGAAGGCTGCCAAGGACTGCACGGTACTCAGTTGCATCAGGTAGTACGGTACCACTATGAAGTATAAGCTGAGCATTGGTGGGAAGAGGAGTCTGTACAGGTTTGGCCTTTAACATGTTGGTTTTAGCCAGCAACTCATGGATGTAGTGACACTGTGATAGAAGTAAGCCAGTGGTGTTGGGCATAATTTCGATACCCAAGAAATAAGACAGTTGTCCAAGATCCTTTAGAGAAAATTGCTTGGCTAAAATAGTGACAAACTCATTGATCATTGTAGAATTATCTCCCGTGAGAATCAGATCATCAACATAAACAATCAAATATATAAGATTAGGGCCATCATGATACACAAAAAGAGAAGTGTCAGCAAAGGAATTCTTGAACCCATATTGAAGAAGAAAACTCCGAAGTTCATGGTACTATACTCTTGGAGCCTGTTTAAGGCCATAGATGGCTTTACGAAGTTTGCAAACATGATATGGTCGGTTATTGTCAAAAAATCCTTGAGGTTGAACCATGTATACATCTTCATGTAAGTGCCCTTGTAAAAAAGCATTATTCACATCAAGTTGTTTTAGCTCCCAACCATGACTAACCGCAATACTTAAGATCATGCGGATTGTAGGAGGCTTCACCACAGGACTGAATGTGTCATGATCATCAATGCCAGGTCTTTGATGAAATCCCTTGGCCACTAATCATGCTTTGTACCTGTCAATAGAGACGTCAGATTTTCTTTTGATTCTAAAAATCCATTTACACCCAACTAAATTATATTTTGAATTGGGTGGAACTAATTCCCATGTTCCATTGTGCACTAGAGCATCAAACTCTTCTGTCATTGCTTGCCGCCAGATAGGATCCTTGAGAGCTTGTTTAACAGTGGAGGGTTCAAGTGTTTCAGAGGAAGCTAATTGAGCACATAGGTTCAGTTTGTGGATTGGTTTGTGAATATTATGTCTAGAGCGAGTAACCATAGAATGGGATGATGTGGTAGAAGTATTTGACGGTACGGGAAGGAGAGTAGTGGTTGGGTGAAGACGCTGTTGAGATGGCAGTACTATGGAAGGCGTAATGAGTGGCACTGGTTGGGAAGGAGAAGGCATTTGAATTGGAGGTAGAATCCAAGTAGCGATAGTGTTATATTCAGGTCTGGACTCTGTGGGTTTAAGTTGTTTAAACGAGAAGATTGAATCTACAAACTTGACATGTCGTGAGACATAAACTTTGGAAGAGTGGGGATCAAGACACAAATAAGCACTTTGAGTAGTGGAGTACCCTAGAAAGACACATGATTTGGAATTGGACTCTAACTTATGATTATTATATGGTTTAAGCCATGGATAACATAGACATCCAAATATCTTAAGTTTGAGATAATTTGGACACTT
>CATIWK010362603.1:0-11493 GCA_949634005.1 Mallotus japonicus
AAATTAACAAAAAATAAATTTTAACAAATAAAATATATCAATCATTGAGTCTGAGACCCATCAATAAAATAAATCACAATAAAATTAACAAATGCTCAAATAAAATTAACACATGCTCACATAATTAACACAATGCTCACAGAATCACAAAAATTAAAATTAACAAACAATAAATTATAAGATTATATTTTAACAAATAAAATTAACAAAAAATAAATTTTTACAAATATTTTAACAAAAAAAATATATAAATCACTGAGTCTGAGAGACTGAGACCCATCAATAGAAAAAATCAGAATAAAATTAACAAATGCTCAAATAAAATTAACACATGCTCACAGAATTAACAAATAGTAAATTTTTCTCCATATTTTAACAAATAAAATTAACAAAAAATAAAATTTTCTTCTAAATGCTCACAGACTCACAAAGTGTATAAAAAATTAAAAATATATTTATATTTTTAGCAAATCGTCTAATAAAATTAACAAATAATAAATTTTTCGAAATATTTTAAAATAAAATCATTAAAAAATAAAAATTTTACCCACATCTTAAAAATATTTAATAAACAAAAATTTTATACCTCTGTTTTGTTTTGTCAAGCGTCGATTTGTAGCAGGGATTGATTATATCAGCGAAGGGTCAAAAGATAGCTTCCACCATTAACAGATCCTGAAAATATTTAAGCTTCCACCATTAACAGATTTTTTAAAAATATTTAAAGCTTCCACCTTTCGAGATCAACTGAGATATATTATTTTAAACAAAAAAATTAGATCAGATGATAAAAGGAATAAATTTATATGATTCAAAATAACCAAAAAAAAATTACAAATCACTCAACTTACACAAATAAAAAGCAAAGAACACGAGAGAGAACACAGATCATGCATGTATTGATCTCAAATCATTAGAGGAATGACTACACAGAACATGAGATCAACGATTTATTGATCTCAATCACAGATCTTTATAAATGAACAAGAGGAGAACACAGAACACATGTAGAGGATAGTGCAGCAGGAGCTATGGCGAGATGCGAAGAAATAAAACTAGAATATATGAAAAGGAGGCGAGAGACAAGAGGTTAGAGTCTTAGAGAGGTTGATAGAGGTAGAGAAGGGTTAGGGTTAGGTGAAGAGGGAGATCGCAGAGGTTGAAGAAGATGAGTGGAGGCGGCTAGGGTTAGGAAAGTTGAGAGAAAACCGTGAGAGACTAGGGTTACCAAAAAGGCGAGGGCGGCTGTAAATGAGACTTCAGTAGAATATGAAGTATATATAGGTAGGGTTAAAAAACCCCTAATGTCAAACGACGTCGTTTTGAATTTCTGGCGGTTCGGTTTTTGGAACCATCGCACCGACCCACCAACCGAACCCGGCTTTTCTTCCCCTTTGTTGACCGAACCGCCTTCTCACCCATCTCGGTGACCGAGCCACTCCTTCAATCCGGATCGGTCCGGTTCGGCATACTCGGGCGGTTCGGAATTTGAACACCCCTACTTATCATACATCAACACATAGCCTTCTCATTTATCTAACTTAATAAAAGGTAAAGAAAATGAAATGCCCAAATTTATTCTATTCACAATTATGGAAAATGTGAGTTTTAAATATAACAGTTGAAAGTTAGAGTAGTTTATAATAGTATAAATAATGGAATTATGATGTAATGTAAAAAAAAAATTCAACAAATTATTTAATAAGAAATTATAAAATGTTAAGTTTTATGTAATTCTATAATAAAAAATTTATCAAAATTTAATAAAATAATCCAACAGTCAATTTTTTTTTTTTATTACAAGGAGGTCATATGATCTATGCATCAACTGACATGAACATCGATGATTATACAATAGGATGCAAGATTGGAATCCTACATTTTATAAAGTCTCAATGGCCGTTTTTTCTTAAAAATGTTATGAAGTGCAAATTTTAAATTTTATCATCATTTTAGAATATTTGACTTTTCTATTAACTTAAAAACTTTGTATAAAACATAATTTAAAATATAAACATTGGATTATGGAGATATTTTTTCAACTAATTTGGTAAAATTAACTAAAATACTATAAATATTATTGTGAATACCATTTATTTATTTATTAAGAAAAATAAAAGAAATCACCATCAACCAGTCATATATCACAAAGTTGGTATGGTTGAATACGATGAAATAATATGAGGAAAAGGAAAGAGGTATAATAAAACAAGGAGGAGAGGTTTGTCGTATGTTCAAAAAAGGGGGAGAGGTTTGTCAAGTCAAATACACTAATCTAAGACGTTTTCTTGCTTGGTTTCCCCGTCTTGGCACATGCTTTAGAAATTAAAACCATTTATGTAAAAAAAAAAAAAAACATTTTGAATAGTTCAATTTGAAAAGAATTATAAAGATAATAAAGGAATCTCAACAATTAAATTAATGTGATTATACATACAACGATTTAAATATGAGATATTACTTAAGTAAAAATGATTTCGGTAGCTAATTTTAATAATTACCGGTATATAATTTGTGTTAATTAAGAGATAAATGCATAAATGATTTTGAACTTTTTCACTTTTGTTATTTAGTGTTCTAACAATTTTTTTTATAATTAGGTGTTTGAACCTGTAAAAATTTTCTAAAATGGTGTTTCTAACAAGTTTTACAAGTTAAAAAGCTTACGTGTCTTATTTTAAATATTTAATTGCCTTAAATACGTTTTTTATATTAAACTTTATTTTATTTTTTAAATTATTAGAAATAAAAAAATATTTTTATTTATCATATTAAATTGAAAAAATTAATAATTTTTTATTTTTCTTTTTATTTTATTAATTACAGTGGTTAAAATTTATTTTTTATTCATAATTTTAGTCAAATAAAATTTTTATTCATTAAAAAATTATTTTATTTTTGTATTTTAATTATAATAAATAAATTTTTACTTGTATTTTTATTTTAGCTAAATTGTACATTTCATTTTACTCTTTCTAGTCAAGTTAGAAATAAATTTAATATTTTTATTTTTTAGCAATAATAGTTTATTTTTATTTTATTTTAATAACATTCAATATATTTTTCTTTCAAATTTAATATATATATATATATATATATGTAAAAGTAAAAAATAAATTTTTTAAATTAAAAATAAAAATGAATCTAATATTAGAAAATGACATTTAAGTTAATTTACTGTTTAAAATAATATGCATAAGTATTTAACTTATAAAACCTGTTAAAGACATAATTTTTAATTTTTTTTGCAGGTTCAGACACAAAATTGCAAAACAAATTATTTCGAATATCAAAATAGCAAAAGTAAAAAAAGTTCAGACATCATTTAGATATTTACCTCATTATTTAATATTGAATCTGAATTTACAAGTCTAATTCTAAAGCAAGTGAATAGTTTCCTCATTTGAAACACAAATTTATTTTACTGTGGGGAAGCTAAGTAAATTAAAGCCTACCACTTGCTTGATTGTTGTATCTACATACATTTAATGTTTTTGTTTAGTAGTATTTTTAAAATTTGACCAGCTAGATTGATTTGATGAATTGGTTTAAAAGCTAGCTAAAGATTGGTTTTGGATAATTATTAGTTCATTTGGAAGTATTTAGTTATTAATTATATTAATTTTTATGATACGTTTATTTTTACTCGAGCTAAATATACATTTATTCATAAACTAACATATATATATATATATATATAAAACATATAAATTTTGTATTATACATTTAAACATATAAAATTACTTTAAATCGGTGTGGTCTAGATAATTAAATCAATTGAATAATAATTTGATTTCGTAGTTGGTTCAACACATAGTTCAATTTAAGAAAATATTAACTATGTCAACATTTTTTGTTAATTATAAATATTATTTCAAAATTATGAGATTGATATATGTTTTATAGATTGCATATTTTTTTAATTGATGGAAATATAATGATTAACTAAATAACTTCAAAAATCAATAAAAAAAATAATACAAATTTTATTTCTCATAATATTTTTAAAAGAAAATATATGTCTCCTCATTTTTATGTAAAATACTTTCAGTATTTTTATTTTTAAGTTATATATATAAAAAAAACCTACTCATGCACACAAAGAGATTTCAAGAACATTTTTAATTTTCATTGCACATAATTAAAAATTAATTTAGTTGTATTTTAATTTTTTTGAACAACTTGAATCTTTTTTAGTTTAAACTATCGATATTCAGAATTTATTAAATTTTGACTAATTCAATTTAATCTGAATAAAACTATTAGAATAACAAAAAAAATTTTAATAATTAATTTAATGTAATTACATTTATCATAATTTAAATTTAAAACGAAAATTGCCCTTTATTAGCCAATTTCAATATTAATTTTTGATTGAACAACTTGTATTTTAATTATTATTAACATTATTTTGCATAAAGCAGTCCATAATTTAAATAATTATTTTTGATTTCCAAAAAAAATAAAAAATAAAAATTTATTTTTGCATCAATAGAAAAATTATATAACCACGTGAAAATATTTAGGAGCACATTGTGCTAAAATAGTCAGCTCTTGATCAACCACAAAATTCAAAAACCTATAAGATTTAGACGCATGTTAAATGGATTGTGGCACGAAATTACTTAACTAACCCGCTTGGCTTGGGGAAAGAATTGTTTATCACGTGCTTGAAATTAGAACAAGTCAAAAAGCCGAATGTTCAGAAATAATACTAATAATAATATAATAATAATAATTAGGCGAGAAACGTGAAATCTCGAGTTTTAATCAAGTGGGTCCCACGTGACAGCCGGTCCTCGTCGGCACACGTTAATTACGCAGTAGTAGTGTACTTCACCGCTTCCACCTAACAAACTGTGTTAACTGACGATCTCCGTCTGTGAACGAAATGACTTAAAAGGACACAATGTGTTCTCATATTCTCAATTGCACCAAGCATGAGAGGAATTGCTAATCGATATTTTCTTTTAGGATGATTTAAAAAAAATTAAATACATTGCTTAAAAAATATATATATAAATACATTGTAAAAAATTACAAATTTCTTAAATAATAATAATAATAATAATACTTAAATGCTAGTATCAATACACAAATTATGAAAGCATATAGTTTCAAAATAATTACAACTTCAATAAATTTGAAAATTTTAATTTATAATGAACAATTTAAATATATATAGTATATGGATCTCATTTTAAAATGTTATTTTTTAATGGAAGACATAATTTTTGCACTAACACATCATAAGAATATTATCAATATTGATACATTGTTGACCCTTAATTGCACCCTCAATATATGTTAAGTATCTCTTAAAAACAAGTTTTGCATTTCATTTATAAAAAAAAATATTTTTCGCGAATTATAGATCGAATAATAAAAAAAATAATAATAGAGACTACAAATTATTTTTAGCACAAAATTATATAGACAAATTTTAAAATTTGAAGGTTACTCTTTAATGAACAATTTCATATACACATAAATTATTTTTTGTTTAAAATACTAATATCTAGAATTTATTAAACTTTAAGTAATGCAGTTAGAACTATAAAAAATGACAACTATATTCTAAGAGTTAGTTTAACACGACTACATACACTACAATTTAAATATGAAACATTACTAAAATGATAATAATTTTTATTAGTTAAAAATAAAATTTAAATCGTATAAAATGAAAAAATTTAATATTTTATCACGCATATAGTTTTTTTATTTAATATTCTCATTATTCGGTAGCTGTAATTAAGGATTTTAACTAATTCAAAATTCAAATCGAATGAACTCACAAAAAAACAAAACTCTTTTAACATATATTTTCTCTATACATAATATTAGAATCCAAAATTTCACCTAAAACATTTTGTTACATCTACCGACAAACGTTGATTAATGTTGATTAAATAATATTTATTCAGTCATAGAGTTTGACGATGTAATTTAGGACTTTTAGGAATAGTAATTTTCTTACGAGGATTTGGATTTTTCAAGTTTCATTAAAAAAAAAAAAAATTAGGACTCTTAGGATGAATATGCAACGTTGATCACTATGAATGACTAAGAGATATCAAAAGCCTAATTAAATTGTATGTGGAGGGCAGATAGTGTAATTCAAGCCAAATCCAAGTGCTATTTGGGGGATGACTTGTTCTTGAACGGTCAGCCTGCACTACTTTTTATTATTATTATTATTATTATTTACAGATTGAAAATGAAAAACGTGCTTGAAATAAAAATAAATAAAATAAAATTCAAAAGATAAAGAATGGTAGTACAGCTAATGAGATAATACACAGGTTCAAGGAACATGATAAAGAACCCAAGTCCCCATATATATTCATCCTGTCCTTCCTCCAAAACCAGTCGCCACCAAACAAGATTACTCCATTAACAAGAAAGTTCAAGAAACCAACAGAGGTTTTATTAATTCTCAACAAATCAACACGGCTTTATTCAGATACAGAATACAAAACAAATGGCACACTTGCTTCAGAGGTCCGGTAAGGCAGCAGTGGCTCCTGAGAAATCAAACTTTGCTCAGACATGCAATCTCTTAAGCCAGCTTTTGAAAGAAAGCAGAGGCAGCTTTGGAAATATTAGCCATGGACTACCTTCAAATCATGAAGCTAACAAAGGTAACGTGCCCTTTACCTTACTGTTTTCTTATATTCTTTTGTCTGTTGGGTAGAAAATTCGAAAATTCGGAGTTTTTATACATGATATTGAAAACTGTATCTTTTTCTTTCTTTCTTTTCTGGTTTCGTGGTTTAAGAGGTAGAATTTATGACAGTGTCAAGCTTAGATTGACGAGGTTTCTTATGTGTTTGGAAAATAATGTTTCAGGTCCAGAGACATCAAGGACACCTGCAACAACATTAAATCTACTTCCAGGAGTAGAAATTTCGGCTGACAATTCATCAAGACAAAACTCTATGCCATCTGCAAACATCAAACCCATGGATTTCTTCCCACAGTTTGTGGGTTCTGCTTCTCCGAACACTGTTGAGGACTCCACCAACAACTACAAGGCTGCAGCTTTGAGGTGTGTAATTATAATTTATTTTCAGATTAATGTATATAACTTTTTCTTGATTATGGCTGGTGAACTGGTGAAATTACATTAAACACCCTGCAATTTGGTATGGTACATGGATGCTTTACCCTATGCTAAGTGTATGAATAGGAAAAACAGTACATGCAGGTGTACAATACGTGTATATACAGTACCATATATAGCTTAAAGAAAAGTTAAATTAATGATTATTTGACATTAATTAAATTCTAATATTTGTTTAATGATGATATCATTATCAGGAAATCTTCTTCACCGGCAACTGCCCAAATGACCATATTTTACGCCGGACAAGTTATGGTACTTAATGATTTTCCGGCTGAAAAGGCTAAGGAAATCATGGATTTCGCCGGCAAATTAGGAGCATCTAATACTACTACTACAAATGGCTTTACTTCTACTCCTCTCATGGAGAGAGCTACTACTAATTCAACTGTCAATGCTCCTTCTTTGATCAAAGTTCGAGGAGGACTTCAACTGCGACCTCAAGATAATGATTCGGGTAACCTCATAACTCTAATTATACATACAATATAATGATCCAGTAGTGTAAGGCCTTAACAAGTTTTTACACGAGTAGGGCAAGTGGTAAAAGGTGTGAACATTTTATTAAGTAGAGTAGAGTTCGAACGCAAATAAAAATAAAAAAATAATTATCTCTTATGTTGGTAAAAAAAAAAAAAAACGCAAATAAAAATAATTAGTTTGATATCCTATGTATGTATATATATCACATGTGTATATAATGATATTCATTGTTTTGGGTTGTTGCAGATATGCCAATTGCTAGAAGAGCATCACTTCATAGGTTCTTTGAGAAGAGGAAAGATAGGGTGGCAGCAAAAGCACCATATCAAATAAACAACCCATCATCACCTCCTCGTCCCAGATCTGAAGAAAGGAAACCCTTGTTTATTGACCTAGAATCAGAATGCTCATCACCAAAGCACCTTGAGCTTAAGTTATAATTTATTTTATTGATCATCACAACTTGGGTTGATACAGCTATATATGTGAAGTTTCAAATCCTAACTATTCTTGTTAGGTTTTTTTTTTTTGTACTCTTAATTATTGATACACAACTTTGTAATTAGTTTATTAACTTGGATGGTGCATATCCACTATTGAATTATTTTTGTTATAAGCCATATATAATTTTATTTGCTCCACAGTTTCAACATTCCATTTAATGCTTTCTCTTCTTTTAAACCATATGTTTTATCAGTGAGCCTATGATGGGATGATTCTCCATCCCGTCATGAGACATGATATTGCAAGAGGCACTCTCCTCCAACCTCCACACACATATATATATATATATATTCTTATTTTAGCTTGCCTCACCTAATAAAGTGATATTTTTTAAGATTTCAATAAAAGAATAATTTAGTTACTAATTAGAAGTGGCATAGTTACTATTTAGGTGATAATTAATTGTTATGAGTTTTTTACTATTTTTATAGTTTTTTCCGGATTAACTCGATTTTATTAGAGTTTAATAAAATTATGAATGTCAGTACTTAAAAAAAAAAAACCAAAAAGGATGGCTAATCCAGTTTAGAGCGCCAGTTTTTAGCCCAACTATATGGAGGAGAGACAGAACTGAAGAGCTCCAACAAGGTAAAGTAGCACAAGCATTTATGGATGTCTATACCGTGTCTCTTATTAGCTCCCCAATAAATGTTTTGCAAGCTATTCAATAGCTCTTTTAATGGGTGTGCAAAATCTTTGAAATGGATGAGTATCCACATGCCGCTTTATATTAGATATATGGTGACACCATTAGTAGTATTCAATTGCTCATCAATCATCATGATAATTTTTCAGAAAAAAAAAAAAATCATCATCATAATTTTTACCATTTCAATATTTTAATAATTGATTCTTCACCTTGACTCTTGCTCCAATTATTTGAGAAATTTAAATAATGTAAAATTCACTCTTTATTTGCCAAATAAATTCACCTTTTCTACATATAAATATATCACTCGAATTATTATCTTGAGGTCACAGTTAAAGTTCAATATCCATTAAATTTTGAAAATGTGAGACCATTTTTACAGTGTAATTTAAATTGAATTAAATTAATTAAAATTCGATAAACCCTACGGAAAAAGGGTTTTATAGCAAGTGAATTCATAACTCAATTTCAAAAATAAGTAAGCTCATAACATACAGTTGTTACATGGGCTTGTTGGGTATAGGAAAACAATGCATGCTATAGCTTTTGGCACCATTCGCATTAATTCAAGAAATGAAAGGAGAAAATAAGAGGAAGATGGAACCAAGGTCATGTTATAGCTTCTGTACAGACTCTTTATACTCAAATGTACTTTCATGTCTGATTGATGGACTTTGTCTGTACAGAAAAAGACCAAGAACGCAAAAACATTCTTGCACATGCTTGGTTCCTTCAGCTTATCTTTAAGTTCTACCCACATATTTTGCTTTTGGAGATCCAATTCAAATGTGGGCTTACATGGGTTTTTATGGCTATGTCTCCACCATCGCTTAAAAAAAATAAAAAAATAAAAAGGGCTATGTTTTTAGCAAAATAAGTTAAACACATGATGCAATTACACCATTTATTAATGCATATATATCAAATTGGTGGATGAAAAGATTTAGAAAAAAAATTGTTCACTTCAAATATATCACATTCAAGGGTTAAACTCTTAACTCATAACTCATATGTACATATTATACTTTTATTTGGCTCTTACGATGGTACAATTTTTGTATATATATAAATAAAATTAGAACCATTAGACTTATTTTTATTTAATTATAACTACTAATTATTTTTGAGTATCAATATTTGTAAAATATATCAAAAACTATAATTAAATTAGTAGTAATCTAACGATTCTAATTTCATTTGTTTATACTGTAGAAGGACTATTTTATTAGTTAAATATAAAAATATTAAATAGGCTTAATATATTAACGGCTTTCTAAAGTTAACAACTTTTTTCTGTTCGCTCCCTTAACTTCCAAACTTATTATTTAGACACCTTAATTTATTAAAAGTAAGACTTATCAGTACTTTCAATACTATTTGGAGTGTTCAAATAGTATTTTTGTGACTTGAAATGAAATTATTTAAACACCTAAATTAGTTAAAAATTATTTATAAGTTATATTTTCAGTAAGTTGAGGTGTTAAAATGATTAATTTGTAAATTAAGCGAGTAAATTAATAAAATGCACCAAGTTTAAGGGTATATATATATATATATATATATGTATGTATATTGAATTGGATTAACCTCTTCTTGTAGTTACTTCTACCTCTACTCTTCCTACAAATTAGATCAATTCAGCCAACTAACTAGACTTTGGAAGCTAACTAGACTTTGGAAGCTAGAAGCTAAAAACTAGTAGTGCCTATTTTGCAATGGGCTCAGTTGGAAGGCTGTATCCTCTCCTCCTGATGGGCTTAGATGTTGTTTGTTGGTGGACAGCAATTCAAATCAATATTTTTTTGGATCTTTACAAAAGTATATCAAAAATCAAAAAAAATTTTAAAAATATTGTTGACTTGAAAAACTTTCAAAAATATTTTTTCAAACTTTTTTCTTTCAAATATAGCTCACTCCCCTAGCCATTAAGGTTATTTTTTTTTCCAGCATTTTTTTTCTTTTTACTAATTTTTTCAATTTTTTTTACTTTATACTTTTTTTCAACAATTTTTTTGTTTTATACTATTTTTATTTATTTTTTCTCAATATTTTTTTACTGTCTTCATTTATTTTTTTATCAATGTTTTTTTGCTCAACATTTTTTTCTACTGTCTTTATTTTTTTCTCTCAACATTTTTTTGCTAAACATTTTTTTGTATTTTTATAGTACTATATTTATCTTTTTTTTCTCAACATTATTTTTCTAATGTCATCATCTTTTTTTCTCAACTTTTTTTTGCTCAACGTTTTTTTTATTCTTAAGGTATTGTCTTCATTTTATTCTCAACTTTTTCTTTTTGCTATATATTTTTTTCTTTTAAGACTTTTTTTTTTCAAATGAATAATTATGAACTAAACATCTTCAATTGTTGTTAAATCAAGCAATAAATATCTTCAACTGTTGTAACAACAATAAATAAACAAAATTTTATACTTTTATATTTCTAAAGAATAAGGATTTTATTTTTTTTACTTTAATTTGTTTATTAAAATGTCTAACAACTTCTTTTAAAAAAAAAATTATTTGATACTTATTGATCATCAATACGTTGCAAGTTTACAATCCTTATGATGTATTTGTAACATCAACAAAAAAAAACTGAAAAAATAAAAAAAAATAAACACAAATAAACAAAAATCAAGAAACTGAAACAACAACAAAAACTAAAAACAACAACTGAAACAACAAAAATCAACAACAATTTATGTTGTTGATTTGTGTTGATTTTTT
>CATIWK010362672.1:0-12534 GCA_949634005.1 Mallotus japonicus
CAAGATCAAGACATTTTTTCTCTAAACTAAAATCATCAAAAGATCTTAATCTTTCAAGACCAAATAAAAAACTAAATAAATCATCATATTTTGAAAATAGTTCAAATCTATCATGCAATGAAGATATTGCTTTATATATAATATATTAGAAATAATCAATCTTGAAAAGATTCCTCTGCTAACTTTATTATCTCATGATCATTTTCATCAAATTGTTTTTTTCTATGAATGACACTTTTTTTTTTTTTTTACGAAATACAGGTTCTATGTCCATTTCAATTGCAGCTTGTTTAGAAGAATCTAAAACAAAATTAAAACCATTTTCTCTATAATTTTTGAAATAAGAAATAAGTCATTTTAATTTATCCATGGCAAGATCTATACGCATATTTTCAAGTTGTAAGCTCTTGCTAACTGAATTTATAGCAAACAATACATCATACCAAATATTCATTCCTAATTGAAATTCAAAGCTTCCATCCTCATAGGTTGCTAAGCATTGGGCTTCACTCCTTGTCTTAGGATCTTCACTAACTTCTGCTAATTTTAATAAAGCATCCCTAATTTTTGAAGTTTGAAATTTTAGAGCTTTGACACTTTCAATGCAACTTTCCAACGTGTTTAGGACAAAGGTTTAAGAGTTAAAGTAACATACTCTAATAAAAATTTTCATCTTTTTGTAGATGAAGCAAATAAAGAATATATACGTTGGACTACTCCAAAAAATGATATTGCTCTAGAACATGAATTAGCCATATCACAAAGAACTAAATTCAAACTATGGCAGCCACAAGGAATATAAAATGCTCTAGGATTTATATCTAAAAGCCTTTTTTGCACACCTTGTTTATTACCTTTCATGTTAGACCCATTATCATAGCCTTATCCTCTAATATCATCCACATCAAGATTGTGTTTTTTTAATGCACGTAAAAACTTATTAAAAAGTCCTTCTCCATATGTGTTATCTACCACCAAAAACTCTAAAAGTGCTAGTCAATCTTTATCGGATTTACTGAAATATCAACACATCATAATATAACAGTCATTTGTTCTTGATGGCTTGCATCATGAGTTACAATCAAGAATAATTGAGTAATACTTTGCTTTTTTTATTTTCTTTATGATCATACTTTTAACCTCATAAGCTAACATCAAAATCAACTCATTTTATATATTATGTCCCAAGTAATGATTATGAATCTCATACACTTGAACACATCTAATATGTTCTTGCATAATAGGGTCTATCATCTCTGTCAAACCTAAAAAGTTCCCATTATTATTTTCATATAATTTTTCTTTCTTTCCTCGAAATGCTAGATTGTTTCTAGCTAATATCTTGACCACAACAATAATTCTAACAAAAACTTTTTCCCAATATTATTTCTCCTTATTAATTTGATTTTGGACACTCTTATCAATTGTCTCATTTTTTGAAAGTATCTTTTCCAACTCAATTCACCTAGTCATATTGATAACATGCTCATTAGATATTTCATGAGACTTAAGCTTTTTACTAAGATTTTTCCAATATCTACATCCTTCATTATTTAATTGACTTGTACTATATTTCGAGCCAAACAACTGACAACAAAAAAAAAATCTATCCATATATATTGAATATATTAACCATCTACTATCTTGTTTATATATATATATATATATATAATTTGGGGCCTTAGGCAATCGCCTTAGTCACCTACCCCACTGAGCCGCCCCTTCCCCCACATTTCGCTCTAATTTTATATTGGACCTTTTCATTTTTGGAGTCAATTTGAACTTCTCCTTTATAAAGTTAGATCATATTGAATCTTTGGTGAGTATAGTCAAAATCTATAACTTTTTTTTAGGAAAATTAAGTCCTATAAATTAATAAAAAATTAATTTTAACGGTTAACTAACAAATAAAATTGATAAAAGGTTTTTAAAAAATATATATAACCTAATTATAAAGTTATACATATATATACACATCAACCAGAGCCATAACAGCCACGTTGACCATCACTCACAATGTGTATGAAATGTAGATATATGTATGATGATTTATGTGGATGTAGTTCATATATGTCAAAATTTCTTATATATTTTATCACCCTTTCTCTTCCTTTTAGTGCAATGTTTTTTTGACTGATCTTAATTAATTGGTCACTAAACATTTCTTTGATGTATAATTTACATTTGATTAATCTAATAATTAAGGTAAAATGTAGATATTTTAAAAATCTGACATACTTATAAGAAAGATTACTTTAGAAAAGACGATGAGCCTTCATTTTATTTAAACTATATAGTTATTAAAAAAACATATTATTTCAAACAATATGAGTTCTTATTTTGATTAAAATATTTCACTATATAATTACCATGCTTAATATAGATTTTCAACTAGTTGTGCATAATTTGCGTAGAATTTAAATTTCACTCCACCATGTTAGAGCTAGAACATGTTTTGGAAACAACATTCATTGAATTTAAATACCCAATTGTATTTTTTTTTTTTTTGTTCCTAGCATTTTTCCATATATATATACCATAGCTTATGTATTAGTATTTATTAGTAATTAGAGAAGAAGGGAGAGAGTGGGAATCGAATACCACATCTTAAGGCCTTTTACCATTCATCAAATCGAAGGCGTTAATCTTTAAATTATTTATCTACATTTTTAACTAAAAATAAACATGGCATTTTTAAACGTATATAGTTGTAAATAGGGGAAATTACATAAATAATCCTAACTTTTAGGGTACTTTCAAATAAAATTATGTCCAATTTTTTCTTTCAAATATAACCACAACCTTTAAAACGTTATCAAAAAAGCCTCCTTGAATGACTGTACCAGTAACAGGAGATGAAAACATTTTTTTATGATTCATGGGGCCCACTTGGATGACTGTAGTGGTAACAGGAGATGAAACCGATGCATTTGTCCTCAAATTGATATTTTCTCCACCTCCAATTGAGTGTTTCATTTTGAATTAGCAGACTGTTTAGACAGATAAAAATACAACTTCGTTATTAAAACAAAAAATTCAGCATACTAGGTATATGAAATTTCAACTTATCATATTAGGTATATGAAATTTCAACAAAAAACTCAGTATTACCAGTACAGTTATCCAATGAGAACTTTTTTTAATAACATTTCCAAGATTGTGGTTATATTTGAAAGAAAAAATTGGATAAACTTTTATTTGAAAGTACCTCCAAAGATTGGAGTTGTTTATATAATATCCCCTTGTAAATATTACCATACTTCCTTGCTACTAAAACCCATTCGTATAAGAAAGTTAATTTGCACACTAAACTAAACAGCAAGAAAACTAATAAACTGGAAGAAGTGATGAGTCATAACACATCACAAATAATTGACACCCAACAATATCACATCAACACCAAATTATTTTTCCCTACTCCCAAAAACTCCTATTCTTCATGGGGTGATCACATCAGAGAGGATTGTTCATCTTTTATTTTTATTATTATTATTATTTATATATTAATTTTTGGGAAAAAAAAAAAACTTTCTTTCGAGTACTCATCTCAACCTTCTCTTCTTTGTCCTTATGCCAAAATGGGTCCATTACATTTCCAATCTATCTTTTCTTTTGTTCTGGTTCTTGCTTGCACAAAATGTATCCTTGAATCAAGTAAAAAAGCAAAATATTAGATGGGTAAGGAGATCTTGTTGTTCACATGATTTTTGACTGAGCATGTCCCCAGAAAGGAGAAGATCCATGGCTATATGTGTTTGGCAAGTTCCCCTTCTTTTGTGGGTCATCCCCACTTCCTCTCCCTATTGGAAACACACATGATTATTATTTTCTCAAGTGGGTCCTTTTTGCAGTCTTGCCTCATCAATACGTGGAGACCTTCCACAAATCGAAGCCATAACAATAATAATAATAATAATAATCATAAACCCTTTTGAAGGTATTCTTTTTGTCAAATCTCCTTGTGGGTTCATATGGTAGCAAATTCAAACCTAATCATTGAACAAATAACATAGCATCAGCATGAAGTTTCTCTTTTTTTTTAATTTCTAGTAAAATAGATAAATATAACTCCATGAACTGGTGTGAATGGTCATAAAATAGGGTTTAGCCCTTTTATTCAATACACCGAGGGATGAGATGTTTTCATCTTGATCTCCAACAAAATTATAAACAGTGTACAATGCATGCATGAAAAAAGTAGTAAAACCGGAAGCTTGAGTACTCTAGTAGTATAACTCCCCTTAAAGGCATTTAGAAGTTAAGAATTCGATTCTTATCTCCTCTTCCCAGTATAAAAAAATAAAAATAAAAAAATGAAAAGGAGACATCAGCTCCACATCTGTTGTTATGAACAGGAGTTTTTGTTTTGAGTTCTAAAAAAGTGAGTTCCAATTGAAAAAAAAAAAGGGCAGAATGTACATCCACAAATCTAAAATAAATTAATGGTTAATGAGAAGTAAAATCTACTCTGAGAATTAAAAGGCCTGAATGTACAAGGAGGTCAGTCTGTACACTTGAATTCACAGTGATGGAGTGAACTTGAAAAAAGAAGTAAAGAATAAAGAAGAGCCTAATTGCTACATACCCAAGCAAGAGTATCATCAAGCTGTCATTCTTTTAAGTTGGGTTCTTCACAACCTTGACACTGCTGTAGAAGCGCTTCAAGTCTTTCATAGCCTTCTCTTCAATCTGAATTGACCGAATCGAAGAGGGTGTGTTGGTCTCAGGTTTGAACCAGCGGTTCATCCCTGGAGAATCTGATGGTGAACCCTGACTCGTTGGAATTGAGAATCCAGCTGTTCTTGTCTTTGGACTACTGTCATTACTCTGTGGATGTTTTCCCTGCTATGCAGCAAAGCGAAAAATGATCACACAAGTACAAGTTTTGCAGGGTAAATACAACACAGGAAAGAAGATTAAACTTTGTACAACAACATTTAGGACGAGAGATAAAAAACCAGGTAATGCAAAGCAATGACTTGTCTAATGCAGGTTTCAGATGGCATCTTTTAGATAAAGGAACAACTTAAGCTTATGATAAAATATCAAGCTAAAAACAACCAGTATTTCCGTCACAGCACCCAATAAATGTTTTGAGCATTAAGACCTTTAAAATTTATAAGCAAAGAAGTCATGACTGTATGAAACACCAAAGAGGGATAAAGTGACAGTTCACATACTTGCTGCATTTGGATGTCTCTAAGTGATGGTCGGGAAGGACGTGGAGGAGTTCCTGAAGCCCAGGGAGGTGGGCTTCTTTCTGCATCAGATCCCTCAAACGTACGTGATGAAACCACTGGTATTGGTTTTGAAGGCAAAAAGGAACTCAACAGAACTTTCCCATCACTTTTGCAATCAGAACAATCATCCACCTTATCTTTATTCCTTGGTGGTTGGTCAACCTTGGTTTTGCTCTGTTCATCCTGGATTTTACGCAGTGAAGCAAATCCATTAGAGGCCTTCACACCACCCCATGCAGGACCCTCAATTTTAGGTGTTTGTGGAGGTGGTGGAGCAGCATCTTTTGGGGTGTCATCAAGAGCACCGCTCAAAAACATTGAAAGCCCACCCTTGCGGTTTTTCTTCTTGGGCACTGCTGAAGATGAACTCTTAGTCTTTTGTTCAGAACCATCTTTCTTCTGAACAAAGAAAGCAAGCTCTTTGGAGGCCTGGTCTCCTACACCTCCCTCATATCTGGTTTCTTCCCCCTATCAAAAGTCCATACATTATTTCATTAGTTACTTGAAATAAACATAACATTAACTTCATATTCACTAATTTGTAGAAAAACAATAAAAACAATCTTTATAGAGACCGGTAATGAAATGAGTATCAGAATCATCATCAATTTATACTCCAAGTGGCATTATCCTCATCACCAATTTATATTCCAAGTGAAAAGGAAAATTTAGAGGCTATTAATAAGACCAAAACTTTACAATTGAACCAAGTAATAGACCCCAGGTTTTACTATGTTCAAAGTACAGGAACTAGTTTCCACATTACACTCCTAAGGACACTTAAGGATGAATATCAGTATAAAGAATGAGTCAAATGAGAGGCACAGGTGGAACAACAACCTTTAAAAAAAAAAACACTGGACCCTCTAAATAAGAGTAACATAGAAATGTATGCCTAGATCATACCATAAATCAACTTGGGTGTTTGCTTGAGGGAGTTGTACCGAGGCCAATAATGGGCAAGTAACAGCAAAACTAATTCTAGGCAGGGAAGCACCCATTTGTTGAAAAGCTAACTTTAAAGGTGGTGAGCAACAAAATCCACTCAAAGCATTGATTTCTAAATGAACACCAGGACATCCTCTAAATTTTGAACTAGCCCTCAAGTTCTTCCAAAATACTCATATGAGAATTATGCCTCTTCCAAACCCATGAGTTGTATATTTAAAAAAAAATGCATCAAGGATTGTGCATTTAACATTCGCTGATGGGGAAATGAGTTGATATAAAGAATTAAGCAACATTACCTTATTCAAGGAAACTTGAGAGATTGCACCATCTAATGGATCCTTTACTAGGTTTGGTGCTACTCCAATTGCACTAAAACCAGACACTGTTCCCACTTGAACTACCTTTTGTTTGCTCTTTCTTCTTTGTTTTCTAGATATCTCAGACTTTTTATTCCCTTTGACATCTGATGAAACTACAACTGATGTTTTTTCTTGTGCCATCTCAACAGGGACACCCAACTCAACCAGCGAATTTTCAAGAGCCAACCTTGTTTGAAGCTTCACAAGTTGTTGGTCATCAAGAATATGCCCATTAGATTGCTTGGCTTCAAGTATCTCAATTTGCTGCAACTTCTTTCGCAATGCACGAACCTTCTTGGAGATGCCTTGATAAGGATCATCTTCGGCTTGTAGAAATAAATCTGATCGTTGGTCTCCACTCCTAAAGGTGGACTTCTTGTTGTGATTGTCACGTGTTCTTGGAATGTCACATTCATTATCCTCCTCTTCACTATTGATGATAACAGGAAAAGTAGCAGTTGGGGTTGGGAGCCTATGGAAACTCCAAGGTTCAGATGACCTTTGGTCTAACAGTTTTTCAAGATGGGCAAGAATTTCAGGTGAAGCACTTGCAAAGGCATGCGATGAGACTGTTAAAATATAGTCAAGGTTGTGAATGGCAATGTCCTGAAAACAATAAAGCAAAACAATTATCATCAGCTTATAATGTCTGAATATAAGTTATCAAATAGTACATACACCAGAAATACTTTCTCTCTCATTGTGTAATTTAAACTATCGCCAAAGAAAAGAGAAAACAGAGATAAGATGCTGGCTTATATATATATATATATATATATATGCATGCTAATATTCTACAGAACATTAAAACAACTTTTATAGCATACTGTAGTCACAAACCTCTATAACAAAAGAAGGCATCTAGAACAAAAGAAGAATCTTACAATGCAATGGCCAAGTTATTACAAACAGCTTATATCAGAAAACCCTAAGGAAGCCCCCTAGGTCATGTTCACCTAGTTCAATTTTAAATTACATAGTACAGTAAGCCTTGCATTTATAGCTAATATGGATTTAAAACAACATAAGCCAAAGCATGGGTTTAATGTCAAAAAAAAAAAATTCTTACAGGAACAAAAAAAAATCTGTTTTTGGATGATAAATCCAACAATGGATTGACAATTTAGAGAAATCTAAAATAACAATTTAATCAACAATTCAGTTTCACAGGTCACTGCAAATTAAATCATATGACACAAAATTTCATTTTTTCTTTTCAAAAACTACATTCGACTCAGAAAGTACCTCACAGTGCTTCCTCAGATCTTCTGCCCCAAGTGAATCAGCAATTTCAAGCATTTGCATAGCATTTCGAGGCTCAACTAGACTTTCTGCAGCCACTTTCTCACAAAGAGATTTTAAGCTTGGCACAGGCCTTACACCACATTCATCTTTCTGTATACAGGATGACAAGCACTTAGAATCTGTATCATCAAACATAAAATCTTCATTAAGCTCTTCTACTTCATCACTGTCTTGCAACTTCTGCTTCTGAGGGCAATCAACCACATTGGGAGGATAGACAGGATGATAGAGAGAACCAACCACCAAGAGATGTGTTTCACCAACTGAAACTGAAGAAGCCTTTTTAACACCATGCAATCTAGTGACAACTGGCGGTTTATCCTTGCCTTCTTTCCCATCCCACATGTAAACATCGCCCATAGCTGTAACCACAGCATTCCAGTACTTCCCGGCAGAAATGCTCAACACTGTTTTTCCACAGAATGAATATAGCTACAAAAGGGAAAAAGAAGAACAGGATGATATTCAACTTGAGGAGAGTAGAAAACTGATAAGAGATGCAAAGTTATTTTTTGGATAAAACCTGTTGGCATCTAAGGTCAGGATCTGAAGACGCCCAATAAAATAATGCACCATCATCAGTGAGAGCCAAGCTGTGAACCATTCCTGCAGCTATAGAAGCCACATGAAGCCGTTCCATGCGATGAAACTTCAAAGGACAACTGCCACTTTTCTTCAAATTCCTAGCAATCACGACACGTCTTGGAGTAACAAGCCTATGACCCCACGTGTACACCTACCACCGTATAGACCAGACCATACATAAGATCACTCCAATTACAGATTAATAGCAGCAAGATATTCAGGAATCCTCCCAACTAAGAAAATTACCAATGTAACTAATAAAAAGGTAAGGTGCATGTAAGATGCAACTCAACTCAACTAAGCCCTAACCCCAAATTAATTGGGATTGGCTATATGGATTCTCTTTCTACATTCAACATGATTATGAACATCGTCATTGAAAAGATGTAGAGCCAATAGATCGAAGTGCATGTAATGATGCAGTATAGGCAAAGTTACCTCCCCATCAGCTCCTAATACAACTGTGTGATATTTTGCTGCTGCAACTTCTTTAAAAGTCTTTCCTTTCAAGTATTCAACCACTCTTGGAGTGTAATTGGATGCTGAGTTAGAGGTACCATAACCAAGTTGACCCTCTCTATTGCAGCCCCATGTGAAAACTTCACCAGAATCAGAAATTACAGCTGTGTGTTTGTTTGCTGCAGCAACAGCAACAATCCTTGACCTCAGAGAACTCACTCTTCGAGGTGTGGGTTGCGTATCCACAGTGTAGCCAAGTTGACCTTCTGCATACCATCATATCAAAAAGGTAAAAAATTATCAACAGAAATGTTGCTTATTGCCTCTAATTTAATATTTGAACACAACTCCATGAAACAGACAGTTAACATTTACATTCTATTTGAAATCTGCAAATGGTTGGTAATATCATTGAAAATGAAGGGAACACATAAAGCTGAAATTGAAAATTAGATGCCAATTGCTTGGAAAATCTTGTCAATTGTTGTAAATAATTCAAAAGAACTTATTATTTTACCTCTATTGGATCCCCAGGTGAAGACCTCCCCAGCCTCAGTAGCAAGAACAGTATGATGTTTGGCAGCTGCAATTGCCTTCACCCGGCGAGAACCTAAACCAGATGTCACCTGACGGGGAGTGATAACCGCAGCTTGACCACTGAAAAGAAGAAAATGAAATGCACAATACTGTTCATTCACATAACTTTTACAGAATGACAATCCACAAGAATAAAAGTACGAAGTCATGGTGCCATTTGAGCACGTGGGACATACAGGAGCTTATTTTTTTGGGCACTAAAACTTGAAAAACAGTATCTACTTCATCTGTATCTCAATAATTTGTAAGCATAGAAAACTTGAAAAATTGGAATCTATTCCATCTGTATCTCAATAATTTGTACGCATAGAATTGAAGTGATAAAAACAGAAACAGAAGAGTCCAGATATTTCAGTACTGCATCAACAATACATGTGGCTCATTACATAAGCAATCAAATTTAATGTCTAGATCAGAATAATTTAAAACAATAAATGAATTTGCAACTTTGGAAAAGGTCAAATTCTTCCATGCAGATGAAAACTATAGAAGCTCATATGCTGTACCTGTGGATATCAAAATCAGGATGCCCAAGGCGACCCCCCCTTCCAAATCCCCAGGTGAAAACCTCCCCACAAGCACTAACTGCTACACTATGGAACTTCGCAGCAGAGACTAATTTAACTAAAGAACCATGCAGCGCATCAACTTTGCAAGGTAGCTTTTGTAGGTGAGCATTTCCAGTTCCCAGTTGGTAATTTGCACCACTTCCCCAGCTAAACAGCTCAGTAGCCACTAGAGACAGAAATAATAATTTGAGGTTACCCCTCGGAAAAGTATATTATATTTGGAAGAAGAACAGGATCCTCATCAATTATGGAACAACATATATGTAGGAACCTGAATCACGTCCATTCCCAATGGCCTGCAATACAGGCCCAGACAGGAGGTCAACAGGTGTACGAGATTTAGAATCCTCCAGAGTAATTGAAGCACTAAACTGAAGGAGGACACTTGCCACCGCAAGATGACCAAAATGGAAAGCCCTATGAAGACTACTCCACCCTGATTCTCCATCCTAAAGTGAAAAATATCAAGGATTTTCAACAAGGGATAAAAGTTAAAAAAGTATCAGCAAGTATAATGTCAGAATGGTATAGATAAAAATTTCAGTATTAGAATACCCAAATGCAACACACTTTTTTCCACTCATAATTTATAAATATATCCTTCATCACAGGTGGAATTATTTTCAGAAATATAAAAAGTGGTTCCACAAAATAAAGCAGTTGTTCACGGGAAATGCGTACTAAATGATAGATTCTGCTTGTGTCCAACTAATGAATAAATTCTGTGTAGGTATTTGCTGAAAAACGGCAATTACATAAATCTCCAAATCGACCCACACATACATACAAATGTGTCTATGTGTTGTATACTTGTATCCCAAGCTTAGAGACCAACAATCATTATGTATAAATCTAAAGAACTTTTCTTTGTTTAGCTTTGAATTCATGCATTTCTACAGTACTTCAAATTGTAAATAAATGCTACTACATCTCAGTCATTTCAGGTAAGTGGACAGCACAACTCGGTTATCCATACGAGCACTGGACAAGCATTATGGCAAGGTTGGAAAAAATCGTGAAAAAAGAAAGATCTACCATGCATTGTCTGTGTGTGTGTAATTTTATTGCACGTAAATATTTAAACACCAGAAACAGAAAAGCAACACACCCTAGCATCAGGATCAGCACCAGCCATGAGAAGCCTTCTTACAATAGGAACGTGGTTCCTCCAAGTTGCAATATGAAGAGGAGTTAGGCCAAACATGTTCCTTGAATTAATATTACCTCCATTCTTCTTAAGCAGTGCTAATGCTGATTCTACATCAGCTAAGGACCCTTCTTGCACAACAAGCCACAGATCTTTATGGAAACCAGCAGCTGAAAGCTTTCGAACCTGGTTTTGCATATTCTGCTTTTGTCCTTGTGGTGAAACTAGCACCTCCATATGCTAAATATATGATAAATTATATAAACTACTATTTTAAGTTTGACAGACTAGTTTCTTAAATTTCTGCCTGCCAGATGCTGCTTAACTACAGTTTCAACACGTAATGTCAAGAGCCATAAGCAAGGTCATAGAATTTTTTGATACCCAACAAATACTACTATACCCCTTGCAGAAGTCAATTCTTTATAGTACATGCTAAAACTGGTTTCTGAATCAAAACTAACAGATAAGAGAATCAATAGAAGAATTCCATTAACTGCAGGCTTAATTACAAACTGCTACATCACCATCATCATCAACACCTGCATCACAAACAGAAACCAGCTCCAAAAGCCATTCACAAACACCCATCAAAGTCTGTTCAATGCTAATCTTCAATTACCAAGCTTAGAAAGACCCTGCATTAAAGTTCCTCCTTCAGTAAAATGAACAGAATGGGGCGCACAAACCACTACATTAACCACAAAGACAATCAAAAAGCACTTAGAATGTTTTAAGAAACAATCATTTTTCTTAAACAAAATATGTGGAAGATGGCCATTTGGTTTCAAAAATCAACTATAAAGGGAAAAAAAACATGGGGTTGCTGGGACACTAAAATCAGGATAAAGAAACATTTCTACTAATAAGTTTCCTTAACAGAAAAGAGAATTAATTATGCCATAAAGATGACAGGAAACAGTGATTAGCACGGTCAGAACATATTCAATACAGATAAGCTATATGTGTCAATGCAGCAACTGAAGCTTGTGCCTCTAGAAAAACTACAGAAATTCATCAGGACAACTACATCTAGACAATAGTGCCATAAGGATCTATTTAGTTTTGGCTTCTAATTATTAGCAAATGAAAGTTGAAACTAGTGACATTGCTGATTTCAAATTGTATGACAAAATGAAATTCTGAACAATATATGCCCATTTGATCCTCCTGACACAGAGAATATAACATAATTATGAAAGCTTACAACATTGTATGGTGATGGTATCAAAGGAACTCCATGACAAGACATCCCTTTCAGGCATTGAATCAAACAGTTGACATGCGGATTCCATATCTCCACATTTTGCATAGCCATCTAC
>CATIWK010362699.1:0-22694 GCA_949634005.1 Mallotus japonicus
GTTCCTTCTCAAAAGGTGCAAACAGATTAGAGTGAGTTGGGCAAACAGAAAAGGATAATTAGGAAAAGAATTGCATAAATCATTATTCAGTGGCTACTAAAAGAAACAATTACTTGAGAAAATAAAAATTTATTGAACAAAATATATGACTCAGCTTTCTATAACATTTTACTCAAAAGACAAGCATATTAGAATGAGAAGCTTATATGTCATATTGATACCAACACCAACCATGACAGTATGCAATCCCATACATGTGAGAAACTAAAGTAAGATTTCAGAGAAACAACTGCCTACAAAATCACACACATAGTAGAAAAGGAGTATTTGATTGAACCATCCAGGGGAATTTTCTTCTTGTCTGACAAAGAAAAATTAATGCATCATTAACTGACCTGTTTAAGGAAGTTAGCCAGCTTTTTCACCTCAAACTTCTCTTGAATTAATTCTCCCTCTTTCTGAGTTAATTTAACTGCTAGTGCCTCTACCTGTGTAAAATATTATAGCTGAAACAATTACCATGTTGCAACTAAAAACCAAAGAATAAATTGCAGTGAAAAGAACTTTTCCTTTCAGTTGGATATGTACTTCTTTGAATGCACGCATATATAATATATGTCCACACATTGACCAAATGCACATGAATAATAGCAAGAAGAAAACATGAAGAGTTGCAAGCAAGTATTGAATGGATAGTAAGTAGATCAACCACGTATTATGATTTAAATACATAAAAATCATCCCCCCACTCAACGACTTTTATTTGTTCTGAAAAAGGATATGATATTCATGATCCATAAAGCAAACCAAAGAAATAGGCAAGCTATAGATATGATGCACAAAGAATATACATCAATTTAACAGAAAATTGGTACCAATAAAATTCCAGAAAAAAGTACAAGCCTGGAATCTACAGATATAACAATTTAATTGCACAAATGTCTTTGCTTCAAAATGCAATAGATCTGCCCCATAAAAACATCAATCTAGTCTTGAGCTTCCCATACAAGTAAACTTTCAGAAATAACAAAACAAATGATGCAGAAGTTCAAGGACACAATATGAGGAAAACAGAGAAGAAACAACAAAATGCTAACCATGGAGATGGCTTTCTCTACATCCTCCTTGTTTTGCCCTGCCATACGGCCTCTTAAAGATTCCAAAGCATCTCTAAGCTTCTTTAAAAGAACATGTCCTTCCAAAGAAGCCACTTCTCTAAGTTTTGCCTAAATACCAACCAAGAAAGAAAAGCACTTCTTATTTAGTCTTTTATCATCATGTTGGCTTTTGGTTCGGTGTCCGCCCATAATGGTGGATTAACCCAATTTAAGAAACCATTTGAATGAGAAATAATTTAAAAAGAAATAAAATAATTATCTAGTAACTACAAAATGGAAGTTACAAGCTGTTACTCTCTACAAAAAGGGAATTGTATATAAAGGAATATAATCCTTCTCCCTTTATTCTTAAAAAAACAGAAAGTTCAGAAAGAGTGAACTCTTCTCTCCCTGGGCATGTAACATAAAGTTTACGAAAGATAAGAAAAGCACAAACAAGAAATTTCTTTCTTTGATTTTCTCTATAATTGAAAACGGATTTAGACTGTGGAATAGTGAATAAGCTTGGTTCATGATTTTATTCTTGAACAGGTGATCAATTCAAGGAAGAAAAAAATGAAAATGTTTGAGAACCTCGTCAGTCAACTTGGCAGCAGCAGCCAGGTTCTTGTCAAATTTACTAGCAAGATCACGAACTGAGAGGCGCTTGTGCTGATCTGACAACTGTATAGTTTCTTGTTCAACAACCTCCTTTAAGGATGGACCTGTATTCTCCTCTTTTGGCTCTTCCAGAATCTGATTATCAGGTCCTAATTTATATTTTGGAAACTCATTAGAAGCAAAGCTCACATCAGCTGAAACTGAAAGAATCACTTCCGTCTGAACCATTTCTTCTATTTCAGGACTTATCTTTGTCATTGATCCTTTGATTGGCTCTTCACCATAAGCAAACAAAAAGATAGAATCAAACATCAGAATTTACAACAAAAATGTGAAAATCTAACTACACAATTGAAATTTTACATCTAACAAATTCACAATGCAAGCCACAAGACTTTGGCAAAAATAAAACAATCAAGAGGTAAATTGCATTCAGCATGTTACTGGGTCAACATATTGTAAGGAGGCAGCATAAGATTGTTCTAGCAAACTCTTGATCTAGACAAAAAGGGATAAAAAAAAAAAGGAAGAAAATGGAAAAACACTCCACAAATTTCAACAACTGCATTGCTTGAAAATAATCAGATAACTAAAGCAAGAATGATAATGCAATCCTCCTTCAAGCCTTAATAAAGTTACAAACAAGTCAAAATCCTTAAACTCCTTTACAGGTACACTCCACAAATTATCTTTTTTTTTTTTGGTCAACCACAAATTATCTTGTTTACTTGTAAATTGCAGTAACAAATTCCAAATTTTGAACTGCATTTTGCAATATTTATTACCCATTTTACCCACCCAAATATCTTGTCACAACAGTTTTTTTTTTTAACAATGTATATAAAATTTGCATCAGAAAAAAGTCAGCAACACAACAATCTTCCAAAGAAAAAGGAACCCACCTATGAAAATCGAAAAGCAAAACTAAACCTTCATGATTAAACAAAAATGGCGAAAACCCAGATGAATAATTAAGAAATAAAGAAATGCAGCTAAAAAAAAGATGGAATTAAGTAGGGAAAAGGAAAAACACTTACATGTTACAACACAATGTGTAACAAAATCAGCAAAAAAAAAAGATTCTCTCATCCAGCAGGTTGAGAGAAAGAGGAGAAGAAGAAGAACAATCTAAGTAATGGTAATAGGGGTATTTGCTTTATCAAAAGGAACACATCAGAGAAAAAGCAAGAAAAGTAAAAAGCCTCTGCTTTGCTTTTCTTTTCTTTCGCTGCTTGATGGTGTTTTGATTTTGGGTCTGCTCTCTGCTTTAACTTAACAACACCATTGCTGTTGTATCTTTATTATTTCATTTTGCTTTCTTTCTTCAATTCACCATGGCTGTCCCACCAGTACCCACCATCATTGTAATTTCTGTTAAAAGTGTCTTCTGGTCAAACAGTGAAAAAAGCAAAAGCCTGCAATCTCTCTCTATCCATGTGCTGGTCCCACTCTTATTATTGGCCCCACACTCACCTTTGGGTTCTTCCGCAAGGGTCCGGGTTTGGGTTTGCCCAAAGCCAAAAGTACTCTTGTCGTGCTATGGGGGGTAATTTGGCTTAAATGCTAATTTAGCCCCTAAACTCGGAGGCAATGAATAATTTGCCCAAACAAACGATTGAAAAGCACTCATAATTAGTTGGTGAGTATTACTTCGTTCAAAATCAATCGGTTAATCCTTGAACAAACGAGCTTATATAAATCAATTACAAACTTTCTCTCTCGTATGATTCGTCAGA
The DNA here is from genome assembly GCA_949634005.1 of Mallotus japonicus. NCBI lineage: Eukaryota > Viridiplantae > Streptophyta > Magnoliopsida > Malpighiales > Euphorbiaceae > Mallotus > Mallotus japonicus. Next base: position 3,455 of record CATIWK010362699.1, read on the forward strand.
GTAAATGAGTTGTTGCAACTAGTGAAGTACTCAAAGTTAAAAAATAATAATTACTAATTTAATGCCTTATCAAAGAAGAAAAAAAAGAATTGATGTAGTATCATCATAATATGTCATTATAAGTGATGAGGAACAAAAAGAGCTAACAATTGAGGAAAATGTAAAGGAAGCTCCACTAACATTTGAAGAATGAAACAAAGCTATAATGGATGAACTAAAAGAAATCAACTTAGGGTTTACTAAGAACCCTAAACTAATATTTTTGAATACAAATTTATCTCAAGAAAAAGAAGATGCTTACAAGCAAGCAATTATCAAATTCAAGGATGTTTTCTCATCGTCAAACAAAGAGATGTCTAGCTTAGATATAAAAGTGGTGATTCATCGTATAGCAATTGAAAAAGAGCAAACCCAATCAAGCAACCTCAAAGGCACTTTCAACCTAAGTTTAATTCCTCAAATTAAAACTAAAGTTAGTAAGCTTATTGAAACCAGTTTCATCAAATAAGTTAAGTATTCAAACTAGTTTTTGAATATTGTTCTAATAGGAAAGAAGAATGGTTAAATTTGAGTCTATATCAACTTTTAAGATCGTAACAACACTAGTCCTAAAGATGATTTTGCATTATTTATCATCAAAATCATAATTGATGCTACTACTGGCTATGAAAGATTATTTTTTCTTAATGGGTCATTTGGATATAAACAAATTTTAATGATAGTGAAGGGTGCAAAGGCAATTACTTTTCAAACCCTAAATTGAATTCATTAATACAAAGTCATGCTTTTTAGTCTTAAATATGTGAGGGCAACATATCAACGAGCAATGAAAAAGATTTTGGATGATATACTTTACAAGAATATTGAATGCTACATAAATGATTTAGCTTCAAAAAGCACTTGAGCACCTTCAAAAATATCAATTTAATCTACTCAAATGCCCTTTGGAGTTTCTTTAGGAAAATTCTTAGGGTTTATAATACGTCATAAAGGCATTAGTATTAACTAATCGAAGATTGATGCTATTCTCAAGATGCAAGAACTAATAGACACCCATGAACTAAAGTTAGCGTGCATTAGAAGATTTATTTTTAACTTAGCAGGAAGATGTCAACCTTTCAATCACTTAATAAAAAAGGATGTTCCTTTCAAGTGGGATGAAGCACGTTATAATGCTTTCAAAAGCATTAAAACATATTTATTGAGTCCACATATTCTAAAAGCTTCAATTTTAGGATGTCCTTTCATCTTATATATATCTGTACAAAAGCAATCATTAAAAGTTTTCATAGCTCAAAAGAATGATAAAATAAAAGAAAATGCACTTTACTAGCTTAGTAGAATGTTAAATGGCATTAAGTTAAACTATTCACTGATCGAAAAGATCTGCTTAGCGCTAATGTTTGCCATAAAGAAGCTAAGACATTATTTGTAGGCTTACTTTGTTTATTTAATCTCTTAAGCTGATCTTATTAATATATTAGGTCAAGGTTAGTTCTATCAAGAAGATTAGCTAAAATAGGCTATCCTATTCTTTATGTCCCTCAAAAGACAACTAAAGGCCAAGCCCTAATAGACTTTCTTACTACTTATCTATTTTTTAATGATTGGGATTTTCTTAAAGACCTTCTAAATAAAGAGATTTCTTTATAAAATTCCTAAGTCCTTAGTAAATTGTCTTTGATGGAGCAGTTAGACGTAATGATGCAGGTGTTAGAGTAGTTTTTATTACTTCAGAAAGTTATATCTTGCCCTTTGCATTCAATCCAAAAGAACTTTACTCAAATATTATGGTAGAATATCAAGTTTTGGTCCTTGGATTAAAATTGGCAATTAATATACAAATTTCAAATCTTAAGATCTTTATAGATTTGAATTTAATTATTAATCAACTTCATATGCTCTATGAAGTAAAGAAGGTTGAATTATTGCCCTACTTTGAATATGCCTCAAAGCTACTTACTCAGTTTGATATTTTTTCGATTAAGAATTTATAAAGAAAAGAAAATCAACAAGCAAATTTCTTAGCTAATTTGGTGTTTACATTGGATTGTATCAACTAAAGAAATTAAAGCTCCAATAAATGAAAGAATGGTTATTTCATCATCACTTGAAATTGAAGATAAAGATAAAGATAAAGTGAATGATGTCTTTGTCTATGAAATAGATGGGGATGATTGGCATGAAACAATCATTCATTACTTAGAGCATGAAAAATTACTTAATGATATGCATTATAAAACTTAAGTTAAATGGCGAGCTATTAAATTCATATATTGTATAGATGTTCCTTTGATGATATTTTCCTTTGTTATCTTGACGAGGAAGAAGTTAGTAAGGCATTACAAGAGGCATATTTTAGAAGAGCCATCAATCTTATATAAAACTTCACTTTTAAATCAAGAGGATATAATACTGCTAGCTCACAATAATTAAAGAATGTGTGGATTATGATAGGAGATGTCAAGAGTGTCAATTTCATACAAATTTAATATGCCAACCATGAAAGCCATTTCATCCTACTGTTATATCTTAGCTTTTTAATACTTGGAGACTTGATATTATATGACCTTTGCTAAAGAGATCAAGTGGTTATCTCTATATTTTAATTATAACAAATTGTTTCTCTAAAAATGTTGAAGCTATAACATGCAAAAAAGTAAAGAAAAAAACTATAGAGAACTTCATTCGAACAAATATTATTTATCATTATGGTGTTCCTCATTATATCACAGCTAATAATGACAAAGGTTTTTATAATAAAGAAATGAAAATTTTGGCTTAAAACAATATCATTCCTCAATGTGTAATGCACTTGGGAATGGACTTATAAAGCTTTACTTTATGTAATCTTCTTCAAAAGATTGCTAGTCATTTAAAAGAATTGGCATGGAAAGATGGGAGAAGCACTATGGGCTTATAGAACTATATAATCGATATCCACACAAGCCACTTTTGAACTTTTAAAGATCAATAGAATGTCATAGGACTATATAATTGATATCCACACAGCCGATAGGAAAAAGGTCATGATATAGCAAAAGAACTAAAATTCAACTTGAGCATGTGCCATTTTTCATGACCTTAACAATTTGTTGATTATCAATATCATTGTAGTACTCAATGGAAACCATCTTTATAACAGTTAATAGTCAAAAAATTAACTTAACTACTTGGATTGTTAAGGAAGAAAACTCTCTCAATGCAAACATCATAATTAATGTCCAACACTTAAAAAATTGATTTAGCTATTTGGATGGTTAAGGAAGGAAACTCGTATTAGTGTAATCCTGATACGAATCATATGGAGACAATTCAACCAATAATTAGAATCGATCAAAAGGAGCATATTGAAGATAGTGGATCACATAAAGTTAAGTTAAAGTTGGATGGACCTTGTTTAAATCATTAAGATAATGTTTTGGATAATGAAGATAATGCTTTGAATGATAATTTTAAGCTACCTAAAGTTTCAATAACTATATCGCATGCAAAGAAGTTTAAAGAGATATCACGTACAAAGAAGTTTCAAGACATTTTACAAGGTTTTATGAAGAATATTTGGGCTAATCATTCACATGATGATCCAATTCATTTTGAAGGTCAAATTGAAGCTAAATGGTCTTTATTCGACATATTGGAAGTCCATGTTTATGATGATTATGGATAAGTTTGTTTAAGGCTTATTTTAAGCTTATTTTAGGCCAAATCATGTTTAGGCCTTAATTATTTGATTAGATTTCATTTTCGTTAGTATTTATATTTGTTTAGAGGCTTTAAACATGTTTAAGTTAGCCTAAAACAATATTAGGATAAGTTTGCTTAGTTTTAAGTACTTGTTTCCTACTTTAAGAAGGAACCTTAGTAATTTAGGAGTCATTAGTTAAATCACTTCCTTATCTCTATAAAAGGAAGATTTATGTACATTATTTGAAAAGTCTTAATAAGTTTTATTCAGATTAATTGAGTCAAATTTGACCTAAAGCATCAATTGTTTGTTTTCTTATATTCTTGAAAGAATACAAACCTGAACTTACCAAAGGAATTGATCAAACCTTTATGGAGTTCAAAATTAAAGTTTAAGTCATCCAAATTGACTAGATTTCAATCTTTTCAATCATTCGACTTGTTTCTTAGAATCTTGGACAAAATTATTAAGTTTTGAGTGTATTTCATCACAGTGAATCACAATGAATCATTTCGTGCGTTTGTTGAAGTTCATTCATAATATTTTGGTATCAAAGATTTGGCTCTAAGAATCATGTTACATATCCCTATTTATTTCATTCTTATTTTCATTCATGTGCTCTCTTCTTCTACTCCTTTTTTATTCATTTATTTCATCGTCTAATTCATCCAGCTTGTAAATTTGTTTTGCATTCTTTGTTTCTTGAATTCATTTAGTTATTCTTGAATTCTTGCATTAATGTAAAAAAAATAAAAAAATGAAAGAAAGAAAACGAAAAAGAAAAGAAGAACTAGATTGTTGCAAGTTATTCATACAATCTTTAAAAGTTTCTTATATTCTTTGATCTTCTTGAATCATATTCTTTAATTCTTGATTATTTTCTTTAATTTTCTTTATCAAATTTGTTGATTTCTTGAATTTTCTTTAAGTTCTTTAATCAAATATTGATTCAAGATCATAAATCTTGAGTTTTAACTACTGATTCAAGATCATAAATCTTAAGTTTTAAAGTGAGCAAATTCGTTTTTCTTGGTCCTTTAAGTACAAATTCCAATTTCCCTTATCTAATAAGGATTTCTTATGGATAAAATTAAATCTTAAGTATATTATATCCTTATCTAGTTAGACTTTAGTAATATCTTATTTTGTTCTAATCCTTATCTTATCTTAAAGCTTTTTTTTGTCCTAAAGGGATTAGACAACTATTTTCCTTATCTATTATTCCTTATCCTTATCTATTAGGATTAAACTTAGCTTTTGATTTGTACACTCCTTTCTTTCTTATTTGTGAGCAATTTTTTATTAGATCACTCCTAGTCATTGTCTCTACAATTACTTAAATTTTGAATTTTGCAAAGGAAATTAATTCTTTTATGTTGTTTGGTTTGATTTCATTAAAAACACTAAGGGAACAAGTCGAGAGGTGTGAGGAAAACCTTGTGTGATCAAATTAAATTAAGTGAAAACAGGAGAGACCCCCTCATAATTGACAGTAAACACATGAGGGAGTGTAGTGAGGTCCTTTTATTTTGTTTATTTGTTCTAACTTTTATTTGCAGACTTTGATGAAAATACACTTAAAACATAATAACTTTACCTAAGATTTTAAAAAACAAGTTAAATGACTGAAAAGATTGAAATTTAGCCTATTTAGATGACTTAAACTCCAATTTTGAATGCCACAAAGGTTTGATCAACTCATTTAATAAGTTCGGATTTGTATTCTTTTAAGAACACGAGAAACCAAGCAATTGATGCTTTAGGTCAAATTTGACTCAACTAATCTGAATAAAAATTATCAAAACTTTCAAATAATGTACATAAATCTTCCTTTTATAAAGATAAGGAAGTGATTTAACTAAAGACTCCTAACTAGCTAATTTACTTCAACAAACGCATGAAATGATTCGTCATGATTCACTTTGATAAAATACACTCAAAGCTTAATAACTTTGCCAAAGATTCTACGAAACAAGTTGAATGATAAAAAAACATTGAAATCTAGTCAATTTGGATGACTTAAACTTCAATTTTGAACGCCACAAAGGTTTGATCAGCTTCTTTGATAAGTTCAGGTTTGTATTCTTTCAAGAACATGAGAAAATAAGCAATTAATGCTTTAGGTCGAATTTGACTCAATTAATCTGAATAAAACTTTTCAAATAATGTACATAATCTTCCTTTATAGAGATAAGGAAGTGATTTAACTAATGACTCTTAAATCACTAAGGTTTCCTTCTTAAAGTTGGAAACAAGTACTTAAAACTAAAGCAAACTTATCCTAATTTTTTTAGGCCAACTTAAACATGGTTTAAGGCCTCTAAAAAACTATAAATACTAATGAAAATGAAATCTAATCAAATAATTAAGGCCCAACCATGATTTGGCCTAAAATAAGCCTTAAATAAACCTATCCATAATCATCATAAACATGGACTTCCAATATATTGAGTAAAGCTCATTTAGCTTTAATTTGACATCTATTAAGGCTTTCAAAATGAATTGGATCCTCATGTGAATGATTAGCCCAAATATTCTTCATAAAACCTTGTAAAATGTCTTGAAACTTCTTTGCACATGATATCTCTTTAAACTTATTTGCATGCAATATAGTTATTGAACCTTTAGGTAGCTTTAAATCATTATTCAAAGCATTATCTTCATTATTCAAAACATTATCATCATGATTCAAACAAGGTCCATCCAACTTTAACTTAGCTTCATACGATCCACTATCTTCAATATGCTCCTTTTAATCCATTTGAATTATTGGTTGAATTGGCTCCTTGTGATTCATATCAAATCCTTAATGCAAACTATCTTGATTAATATCCAATAGTCAAAAAATTGATTTAGCCATTTGGATGGTTGAGGAAGGAAACTCATATTAATGCAATCTTGAATATGAACCATCTTCATTAATAATTAATAGTTAAAAAAATTTTGACTTAATTATTTGGATGGTTAAGAAAAACTTATATTAGTGCAATCTTAAAAAATTCATCTTCTTAAATAGTCAAAATAAAATTTTTAAACTACTCAAATGGATGATGAAGGAGGCTTAAGTTAAGTAGTGAAAAATTTTGAGATATTTTAATTATTAAATAATCAAAGAATTGAATTAAAATGGAAGCTTTAAAATGACTTAGTTATTAAATATCAAAGAGTTGAAAGTTGGTTTGATTATTTTAATAATCAAAAAAGGAGGCTTCAAGTCAATTTAACTGATATCAAAGAATGATTATCAATTTGATCAATAGTTACAAAGTTGCAAGTTATAAATTTTAATGAAGTAGAAAAAATCTACAAAAAAGAAATCTGTAAAAAAAAAGCATGGACAAAAAAAGAGTAAAAAAATTACATCATGAACCAACAAAAAAATGTCCCATGCATACAAGATATGAAAAAGTAAAAAAAATCAGACCTTAGATTTCATAAGACTTAAGCAAAGAAAAATATTAATTCCTTTGTATGCCTTGAAAAATTTTAAGGTGTCTTTTTATAGAGATTAATTTTTTCTAAATCTAACATATATGAGGATTAAAAGTTTTCAATCCTAAACATGTACTATTATTTCCTTGGAAGTAGATGTTCCTTTCTACCAAGTCTACTCCTTGAGGACCAAGGTTAGGCTTTTTTTAATTTTCTTATAAAATTGTTTTCTCATTCTTTGTTTTCTTTGTTTTTTATGCCTATCACTCCTCGAATTTAGAATGGATAAAGATTTAAAGAAATTGTTGAAGAATTTTTTTTATGAAACTTGAAAAGGAAGTTGTAGACTTACAAACTGGTCATATAATTTTGGTAGTTTCTAATAAACATGAATATTGTGTTATTTATAGGATTTTATCTAGCAAGTCATTTATTCTGAAGGCATTATTGGATGCATTAAAAGGGGTCTTAGAGACTCTAACGTGGCTTTAAACGTCAAGAGGTAAGAGATAATCTCTTTATATATGAGTTTTAAGGTGATTTTTTATAAAAGGTGAATGTTGAATGAGAGTTTATGGCACTATGACTACCAACTTAATATTTTAGAAGAACTATCCAGGGAGGAGAAGCAACATTCAAATGTTATCTTGAAAATAAAATCTTCTTTTAAATTGAAAGGATAAGGATTCCATAATGAAGATTGCTGCAAAATTAAGAACAATCTTAGAGATCAATGAAAATGATATTAATTCTTGAGAAAAGTTTATTCGTGTGAGAGTGGCCTTGGATGTGATTATTCTAATTAAACAATGTACTGTAACATTAAAGAGCAAAGGTGAGCGAATTTAGGTATACTTACACTATGAGAAACCCTTATCAATTTTTATTATTAGTACGATATTTTTGGACACACTAATGGGGAATGTGATAGCAAGCCTCATATAGTTAATAAATCCTTATGGTCCTATAATCCTTTTTTACAAGCTTTGTTTTTGAGAAATAAACATATATTTCATGTTATTACTTCTATTAGTTTGTCATTCTCAAAGAATTCTATTTCTATTAATTCACCAAAATAACAACTTGGTGGTGCTCATCATAAATTTAATATCGAGAATGATAGGGTTGTAACAGATGATAGGCAAGAGCAATTTGTGTCAAAATAATGGAATCATCATACTCCAACTACTATTTTCCAAAAAAAAAAATCATACTCCAACTACTAAATCCTCGACTTTAGTTACATCCCCAATTTCTGTTCAGGACTTGGCTCTAATTAATGCTCTTTTTCTGAATATTCTAGTCATTAATATTGAACAATAAGTGATATCCTTTTTCCCCTAAGTGGAGATTAAGGTGATTTAATAGATTGGGTAGGAAACCTAAGAACACAAATGATTTAGGGCTTTATTTTGTTCATATAATCATAGGTCCATCTCATATATTAGTAGTAAATGTGACTTAATAGAAGGGAATGTATCTTCTAGCTAGGATTTTATCTTACTGGTTCTAGTTCGAGCTGCTATTGAAAAACTTAAATCTAATTCAAAAGTGGCAATTGCTTCTGCTAGTTGTGAGACAATGACTACTGAGTAGTCCCACCAGGCCTCATGAGGATCCTAAATTGGAACGTTTGAGGTCTAGGGAATCCTTGGGTGGTTCATTCCCTCAACTTTTGTTAAAAATTCACAAACTGGCATTTTGTTCCTCATAGAAACTGGATTAGATTAGTACAAAGTTGAAGAGATTCTTTTTCAATTTTCTCACTTTAATATGTTTCATGTGATTCATTTGGTCAATCAGGAGGTTTAGTTTTGATGTGGTGTAAAGATTTTAATTTGTCGGTTTAGAATTTTTCCAAGCATCAAGTATTATTTAATGTATTTCAATAAGATTTGGATACTTATTGGTTAGGAATTAATGTTTATGGGTGGTATAAGTCTTATATGAAATCTCATACATTAGAGTTACTAAAGCAAGTTTAATTGATGTCTCACGCTTCTTTTATTTTCTTTGGTAATTTTAATGAAGTACTTTACATGTATGAGAAAATTGGTGGTTGTGAAAGAGTTGTTCAATCAATGGTTGATTTTTTTTATGTTGTTGATCATTATAATCTTATGGATCTTGGCTTTTGTAGAGCATCACTCACATGGGATAATGGGCATCGTGATGATTCTTTTATTGGTAAATGACTAAATCGTTTCTTTGGGTCCTCCTCTTAGGGTTCACTTTTTCCTCAATCTATTTTGTTGCATTTAGTTAAGATTAATTTTGATCATGCTCCTATTATACTATAGACTTATAATAATCAACTAGGTTTTTCAGGGGTTTTAAGCCTTTAAGATTTAAGGCTTTTTAGGCAAAGGAAGAAAATTGCGCAGCATTGATTAAAGAAAATTAGTATTGTGGCAATCTAGTTCTATTTCTATTACTGTTTTTGAAAATTTGGTTAATTATAGTTTGACCCTTCAGGCTTGGAATAGCCTCAGGTTCTATGATCTTCTTAAATAGATCAATATTGCCACAAGAAAGCTCACTAAGATACTTGTTAATTTTGTAAGCGGTGCTTCATTGGATGAGCAAAGAGCATTATAGTAACATATTTAAGAATTATTTGAAAAAGAAAATATATGTTAGTGCCAAAGATCAAAGGCTATGTGGTTATTTGAAGGTGATAGAAATACTAAATACTTTCATATGAAAGCATTTAAACTATGTTCGATTAATGTTCTTCATCGAATTAAAGATTCTGATGGGGTTTGAAAAGAAGGAAGGGATAAGATTGATGTCATTTAAGATTTTTATTTGGATTTATTTATTAATTATCATCCTAATGGTGTTGATTTTATTTTAGGTGTAGTGGATTCTAGTTTAACTCAAAATCAGTGTAAGTTATTGTATGCATCATTTCATTATGATGAGATCCTTTTTGCCTTTAAGTAAATTGATAAGTGCACAAAATGCATACATTGTAAGTGTTATTGCTTTAAGGTTTCATATGTGTAATTGAAAAATATGACTATTTTCTAGCAACTATGAAATAAAATAGTAATTTTTTAGGAAAATATGTAAATGATCATCTTTTGTTCTTTTTTAGCATATTTGGATGTCTTTCATATCTTCTCTCATAATTCTTTTTGTGGTTCATAGAGTAAACATTACGAAGGGTGAAAAATGGCTCAATGAATGAAAATTGGGATAACAATACTAGTAGTCCTATAAATTATATTATTTTTTAAATTAAGTCCTATAAGATTTTTTTTAAATCAAGTTCTGTAAGTTTTAAAAAAACTTCCCGTTAGTCCTATCCATTAGTCAAAGTAATTTTCTGCTAGTCAACTATAAAAGTGAAACTTTTTTTACATATCAGTCCTAAAACTATTAAAAATGTCATTTTTGATATTTTAAATAAATAATATCTTTATTTATAAATTATTCTATTATTTAACTTTTATAATAACTATATAACTCACTAAAATAATTTCAAGAAAATTTAAAATTAAAAATATATTTTTCTTAGATTATTATTTTATTAACAATGATAAATAACATTAATTAAGAATTTTTTTTTGAAATCTAACATAAGTTATAATATTGACAAAACTAAATGAGTTTTTTCCTTATAAAAATATTTATTATGATATATTAATTGAAATTGTATATTTGAAAATAATTAAAAATATTTAATTACTTTTATTTATCATTGCCCATATAACTAATAATTTAAGAAAAATATAATTTTATTTTTATTTTTAAAATTATTTTAGTGAGTTATATAATTATAATGAAAGTTAAATAATAAAAGAAGCAAAAATAAAAATATTATTTATTTAAAATATCAAAAATAATATATTTTTTTATAGTTTTAGGACTGAAATGTAAAAAAAAAATTGATTTTAAAGGTTGACTAATGGAAAACTGTTTTGATTGACGGATAAGACTAACGAAAAGTCTTTTTAAAACTTATGGAACTTGATTGTAAAAACAATTTCTTGTAGGATTTAATTGAAAAAATGATATAATTTATATGACTAACAATGTTATTATCCCATGAAAATTTGAAGGAGCAAATTAGTGCACTATCGTGACATAGTCGTGCACTACCAAAAGAGAAAGTTAGGAATCAGGACAGGTTGTACACACCCTACGACATAGTCGTGCATCCATAATTTACTAAGCCTATCCAGAGCCTAACACAGTTGTGCACTGAACCACCTTACATCTCACTAACTTTTGACCTATACAAGGACACTTAGAGGGAATATTCCTTGATGCTAGGCCAAATCCTAAGGCATATGGTGAGGTATAAAAACATCATTTTTAGAGAAGGATGATGGAGAAGATCATTCTAAAGAGTTGAGCCCTAACTAACTACTATTAAGAAAAGAGAAGAACCATCACTTCTATCATCAATCATTATTATTCTTCACTATATTTACACTCAACCATCTCTATTACATTATGTCCCTCTTTAAGATATAGCTATAAGACATCATTTACTCAAGTAATCAAGACAAGAATGGAGAATATTCATTAGTTTTAGAATTTGGGAAAAGATCTACTTAAAGGGGGTTCTTTTACTTACATTCTTCCACCTTATCTTGTGTATTTGAATTGTGGTTAATGATGAACATGAGATTCTCTGTATATTCTTTTGTACTTGCTTGTGAGATGAGTGGCTACTTTTATTATAATTGAGATTTTTAGACCCCTAATTTGATTGAATTTCTAATTTTTAATGAAAAGAGATGTTATTATACATGGGTTTTATCTTTGAACTTTATGCTTGCAATAGCTTCATCATCTATTGTTTTGATATAAATGACATGATTATATTAAGAAATTGATTATGTTATGGATCTAAGACTTAACATATTGATTGCTCTACTAGTTGAAAGACACTAGAATAATTAATATTGCCTGAATACCCAATGCTTGAAATTAATAGGTAATGTATTAAATGATTGGTAAGGTGAAAGCTCCTTTAATCCTTAATGCATTATTTATCAATTGACTTAGTGAATGGTTAAGAGAGATTTATAAGGTCTTATAGTGGCATGCATCATATATTGCATCTCCTTTGATTATTAAATTGGAATTGACTAGTGTGTGAAGTCAAATTAGGGAAAAGACATCCCAACTCTTTATAATTATAGAGTATACACTGAATTTGATCTTGCATATTTAGTCCTTAATTTGTTGTAGTCTAGTTTATTGCCAATTTTACTTAGTAATTAGTTATATCTCTTTTGATTGTTTTAACAAATAAATATTAAAAATAACTTCGATACTTGATTTTGTAATCCTTATAGGAATAATATCTTTATATATTATTTGTACGACATGTATACTTATGAAATATCAACCACAAGTGCATCCTAATAAAGCTCCAAGGCCTAATGAAATGTCTGTATTATTTTATCAACAATTCTAGACTATAGTTGGATATGATATTTTAGATTTTAATTTAGAATTTCTGACTTCGAGTGTGATAATATATGGTTTAAATCATACTTTATTACATTGATTCCAAAAGCTAAGAGTCCAAATCTATGAAAGACTTGAGCTCTATTAGCCTATGTAGTGTCCTTTATAAATTATTTTCAAGGTGTTAGCAAACATATTAAAGTTAACATTACCATTAGTGATAAAATCTTCTTAAAGTGCTTTTGTTATAGGGACGTTAATAATAAATAATTCTCTAGTCACCTTTGAAATGTTTCATTCCATGAAATATTACATGTAGGAAAAATGAGTCATAGTTCTAAAATTGGATATGAGCAAGGCTTATGATAGAGTTGAATGGGTGTTCCTTGAACGAATGATGATGCGAATGAGGTTTCCTTCTCATTTTACTCGTTTGATTATGTCATGTATACAATCTATGTCTTATTCTTTTCTATTATATAGTGCACCAACTGGTTTTTTTTATTACCTTCTTAAAGATTGTAATAGGGTAACCCTCTCACGCCTTATTTATTTTCTCATCTATGCAAAAGGCTTATTTGCTTTAATTTGTAAGGCAATTTTTAATGGTTACATTCATTTAATACGGGTTAGTTATGGTTGTCCGGGTATCTCACATTTATTTTTTTACAGATGACATTCTCTTATTTATAGAAGCCATATTACCAAAGTGTACTAAAATCAAAGAACTACTTATAATTTATGAAAATGCTACATGGCAAATGATGAATTTTGACAAGTTTGAAATCTCTTTTAATAACCAAGTTTCAGACTCTAAAAGATAAATAATTCAAAATGCTCTTAGTGTTCAATTGCTAGGGCCTCATCCTATATATTTAGGACTACTTATATTGTATATTTAAGAAAGCCATTTTTGACTTTCTCCGAAATTGAATTTGGAAAAAGCTAAATGGCTAGAAAGGTAAGTTATTATCTATAGCAGGGAAGGAAATTCTTCTCAAATTAATGGTCCAATCAATTCCTACTTATGTGATAAGTTATTTTGCTCTTCCTATATAGTTTTATGATTAAATATATTCTTTAATTAGCAATTTTTGGTAGGGAGATGTTTTGGATAGGCGAAGGATCCACTAAGTGAAATGGGAACATATGATTTCTTTAAAATATTTTAGTGGAATGGGGTTTTGTGATTTGTATCATTTTAATCTTGCTTTATTAGTAAAACAAGGTTAGAAATTACTATTAAACTCGTTATCCTTAAAGTGCTTATTGGAGAGTGAATAATGGAAGATCTATTAATATTTGGTGATGGATTCCTGGTGTTACTAATTGATGACCTTTAATTCAAAGATTGTTACCTCCATAAGCTACTATTGCTAATTTAATTGATGAGGAGTTAAAACAGTGGAAAGTCTCTCTGGTGAAAGAAAATTTTCTACCTTTTCATGTTGATGCAATTATGAAATTTTTATAAGTTACAGATTGCCTTCTAATGTTATGTTTTGGTTTCATACCTCCAATGGTGAATACTCTATTAAGACTCACTATCACTTAGTTAAACAACTATATGATAGCTCTCTTCAAAACTCATCAACTTCTCTTATTGTCTATTCAATATGGAAACACATGTGGACTCTTTTTCTCCAACCTAAGTGAATGTATTTCTTTGAAGACTAATGACAAATTCCCTCACTTGCTTTCAATGACTTTTAGATATAGAGGTTCCTGTACAAAATTTTATGTCTAATGTGTGATGGTGTTAGTGAGTCTACCATTTATGTTTTCAAATATTACTCATGGGCTTGTAGTGTCTAATTGACTAGCCCATTGTACTTATATGTTGATAGATTTCCGCAATAATTTATATTTGACTGGTTGTCTTTTTCATTTGATCACATGGACTGAGCTCATTTTGAATTACTTATTCATGTTATATTGAATGTTTGGTTTCAAAGAGATAAGGCTGCTTATGGTTCTCAAGTAATCCTTACCCATTTAGTTGGAATTCAGGCTATTTATTAAACTCCATCAACTTCAAAATTGTAGAGGGGTGTCAGGCTCTATGACATCTTCTTCTCGATCATCATTATGTTGTTGGAAACCTCCTGTAAATGCTTGTTATAAATTAAATAATAATGTAGCCTATTCTCAAGATGGTTCAATGGTTGGTTTTGAGGCCATTATTAAAAATTTCCAATAATAAATTATGCTTTTCAGTTGGGAGATGGTGCAGTACTTATTAGCAAAGTATTACATTGTTGGAAGCTTAAGTTCTTTTATTTGGGTTATCCCTTATTCATGAAGTAGGTTTTTCTACCTTAGAAGTGAAAGTTGACAATCTTACAATTGCTCGTACTCGCCAAAAACAACAAGTAGGTTGAGCTTAAAATGATATAATTTTTAAAGACATCTTATCCCTCTCGAATTGCTTTTAAGTTTTGACCTTCTTGTATGCTCCTAGAGCTTGTAATAAGGCTGCTCATGTACAATCTAAGTAGGCCCTCAATTTGACTGAGGATGTTATTTTTATGGAGGAGGTTCCTTAGTGTGCTTTGTCTTCTATTCTAGATGATGTATTTGTTGTTTCTTAATTTATGATATTCAATCTTTTATTTCAAACCAAAAAAAAAAAATCAGATCCTATTGTGATTAATTTGTTTCAAGTACAAGTCATATTGGAATTAAATTTCTCTAATCCTAATTAAAATTGGACTAAATAGTTAAGTTCAAAGAATACTAGGATAAAAAGCTTCTTAAATCCTATTATGATTAAATTTTTTCAAGTTTAAGTTAGATTGGTATTAAATTTCACTAATCCTAATTAAACTTTTATCAAATATTTAAGTTCAAATTTTATTGGGACAAAAAGTTTTTTAAATTCTAATTGGATGTAAATTTTTAAATTTTTCAAATGCTAATAAATTTATTTTCAAATATTTAATATTTTCTAATGCATAAAAACTAAAATGCTATGATACTCCATAAATTTTTTTCAAGACATGTCCTTTCCACTTGAATAAATTAAGTGAACAAGTTTTAAGGATGTATTCGTAGATATTTATATTCTTAGAAATTATTTTTAGACTAATGAAATATTTCAGTAAATAATTTAACTAGCCTAATTAAATGCTTTAATAAAAAAATTTATAATGATTTTAGACCAATCAAATATTTAAATTTATTATATTAATGGCCAATTAAAAACTCCATTAAAATAATGATAAATAAACCATAATTATAAAAAAAATATTTGTTTAAATAAAGATGGAAGTGAGCAATCAAATTGCACCAAGATAGTCAAAGTTAATCCTACTACTTTTTTGACCAAAGGTGATTTCATTAAAACAAGTAAAGAGACACAACCAAAGCCATAACAGTAACCCCTATCCAGCAACTAAATCAGTCACTCTTTTTTATTTTTACTAACATAACTACTAAATGTAGAAGTAAACAATTGTGACTAACTATTGACAAAGTAAAAAACCTAAAAAATAACAAAAGCTGAACTACCTACAGTGTGGCAGAGGAGTTAACAGAATTTGAAGAAGAATCTTCACTTGGCCTTGGCATAACTTGAGGAGAGCGGGCCAAATCTTTCATTCGAAACGTTCTAACCTTCCGATTGGTCGATTTAGTCCCTATGCTCGTGCCATTATGCTTCGCCACATTGCTAGAATTACTGATAGCTATACGTAAGTCATCATTTGCCATTTCTTGGTCATTAGGCTGCAATAGAGTGCCAGTATCAAGACTCGTACCATAAGGCAGTGAAAGGGACGCACTAACTAGGAAAGAACCATCATTCAGAGATAACTTTTCAATAGAGTTTGAGAGAGCAACAGTGGATGAACTCTCATCCTTGAACATTGGTGGATGAAACACAACTTTGTGCAATGGTTCCGTATAGAGCCAAGGACCATAGGCTTTATTGCTTTAAACTTGCTTAGTGATTGCTTCCTCAATGGTGAAAGTTGGACAGTTCTTTGTGATATGATAAAAAAAACCATATAAATGGCAGAATTAGAAGCCTCTCATACTGAAAAGGCTACCCATTTATTTCTTCCATTCAGCTTGTTCATGCCCCTTTGGGAGAGGTTTTTGCAAATTCACTTTAACTAGGATTCTCATTATATGATCACAAAATGTATCCGAATACATTTGATCATCAATTTCGATCAAATCGTCAAATAGAGCTTGAGAGATCTTACCAGCATTTTCTTGGGTGATTTGATTCAAAGGGAAACCTGATATTTGGACCCAAAAGGTCTCAGTAGAAAAATCCAATTCCTCAAAGGACAAGGAAGGATTCCATTCAATGAGGACCATCAGTGCTTGGTGTATCGACCAAGGACCTCCTTTTCTGACCCTCTTTTCTTCTTCGTGCTTGTTAAAGATCAAGAGAAAGGTATTTTTCATTTCCAGCTCCTAGACTTGCAGGTTTGATACAAAGCTCTAAGCCCGAGAGAAAATGCTAAGCACTGCATTTGCTGTATAAATCCTTGAGCCGAATATTCTTCCTAATAAACGATTTTTCAAGTGATCTGGAGGCGGGTCAAATAAAGTGCTCAATTCCAGTGTGCAAATCGCTTCATGCTCTTCTTTGTTATGAGTAGCTAGATTTATAATCAAATCTTCAAATCTTGAGAATGCCATTAATGGCTTTGGAAGGAGATAAATAGAATAGTTAATGCTGGAAAGAGATAGTAGAGAAAAAGATAAAGATAAAAGGCATGGAGTACACCAGAAGCTTCTACATATTGCTATACTATTATTATTTTTATTCCCATTCGATGATAGTGTTGGTGATTGTTTGGAACTTAAATTAGTGCACATCCTACTACTGGAAAGTAATAGTTATAAAATTTTATATAACACATGCACCTCCTTTACAAGTACCTATAAATACAAGTATCTCTCATATTTCAAGTCATTAATAATATAGATTTTGAAATTATGCCAAATTTAGGACTCAAATTCTCCAAAATCATCAAATATATTCTTTAAATTTTACAAGATTATCAATAGTATTTTTTTTTTTTATCAAACTTAAGTTTGATTAGTAATCAAGATAGAAAAGCCCCTAAATCAAATTTCTGTTGGAAGATTTAAATCAAAAGATCTATGCAATAAAATTTTTATAATAAAGATTGTAATCCACTTTTCAAATAATGAAAATTTATTATTTGTTTCTTGATTTTTTTTTATTTGATTTCATATAGGAAGTTTGTGTGTACAATCATTAAAAAAGTATTGCATCTTTCTCATTCAATCCTTAATTCCCTAAAAAAAAAATTATTTCTAAATTATGAGCTAAAACCAATATAAAAGTATGTAGTAGTTCAATAAAGCCAAAATGAATATTTCAGATAAAAAACCTATTAAACTTATATATTTTTCGTTCAATTGAGTCCATAAATTGATCAAACATTAAAAGAGTATTATTTTATAAATTGTTATCACTAAAATTGATTTTTATTTTCAAATAATAATTAAACAATTTTAAATATGAAACTATTTACTCAAAACTTACCAAATTAAAATCAAAACTGAATTTATATCTAAATTACACTTATAAAATTAATAAGGGTAAATTACTATTTACCCCCTGTGTTTTGGTCTAATATACGGCTTCATCCCTGACTTTTGAAAAATAGATTTATTCTTCCTCGTCTTTTGCTGAATTAGAGTAAAATGCCCTTTATGTACTATTACGGTTAAGTGGACGTTAACTAGCAAGGAAAAGACTAAAATGGCCCCTTTTAAAATTGTTGCCCTAAATTGACATTGATAGCCTTCTCTCAGCTGAGCTGAGCGACAAAAAAAAAAGCGTCGAAAAGGACACCTCTTTGGACATTTCCTCAGCTCAGTTCTCCATCGATTTTCCTCATCTCCTTCCTCTAAAAATGACTGAATCTTCTTTAACCTTTTTTCTTCAGTAGCTTTTATCCTTCAACAAATTACAATTCTTAGTGGAGGATACCCATAATGCATTGAGGTTTTTGAAGCTCTATTCAAAGCACTTTACTAAAGGTAAGTGACCTATTTAAATAGTAATTTAAGTTATATGTTATGTTAGAATCGAAGAGAAGATGAGTAAAATAATAGTTAAAGTGCTAGATTTTTGCGAAAAGATGTTCAGGGGAATTAGGGTTTTAATTTGGGGAAATGTAGGTTCTTATATTTTAAATAAACAAATGAGTGATTTGTTGATTATTTTATGTTGTTTACAACTTTAATGTGTAAAAATTAGATGGGTATGTATCCTATTGGTTAGAATTTGTAATTTTTTATTTAGTTAAGGTTTTTTGTTTTTTGTTTTGGGGTTTATGCTAATTGATCATTTATTTTTGCATATAGATGTATGTAAAATCATATTCGATAGAGGTGGAGTATGAGGATCAGTTGACATTTATGGATAATATTAATCCAGATAAGTATTCATACTGGACCTTACTCCAAGATGTTTACAACCTGTCTCGTGAAATTAAGTATGACTTTCCTATATGTGTATTGGGTACTGGGGTACACGTAGAGACTGATGCTGATATAGATATCATGTTTAGAAAGTATCCTGAAAATCCAGAAATCCATATCATGGTTTATGAAAGGTTAAAACCATTAAAAGTAGTGCAACAAGGGGAGTGTCAAACAGAATTTGTAGATGTAAATGAGGTTGTAAGGCAAAAAAAA
>CATIWK010362721.1:0-10037 GCA_949634005.1 Mallotus japonicus
ACCCTAAAATATGCTTAGCTACTCATGTTAAGAGAAAGAGAAAAAGATGAAGTAGAGAAGAAATAACCAATCATTATTAATTAAAAGAAAATAATAACAAAAGAGTTTAAATAAGAAAACCCCCTTTACTGCTTCAAACAGTTGCAATGGAAGGTTTTGTTCCTCCAAAACTTCAAAACTAATTCTCTACTCAACATGAACAAGAACTTGAATCAAAACTAACTTTGATTCTTTAAAGTAAAAATGTAGAAAAAAACTAAGACTAGATTGTTTTTTTTTTTTTTTTTTGCTCTTATGAAGGCCTCCTATTTATAGCCTCAAGCCTCCAACAACTTTGAGGTTTGTTACAATTCAAATCCTATAAAAACCCCTCAAATCATCAGCTCAAAATTTGAATTTAAGAAGTTGTTGTAACAGCTTGCACAGCTGTGCACACCCAGGCACACGGCTGTGTCGCAGGGTGTGTTAGCTTTCTAACACTCAGGCACGGCTGTGCACACTTAGGCACACGGCTGTGTCGGAACAGGCTGCCTTTAAAACTCCACTTTTCTTCAAGATTTTGACTTGTTGTAACCTCCAAATCCTATCTTTGACTTGTTCAAATCTTTCAACTTCCTTCATGCATTCTTATTTCAAAATTTAAATAAAGATTAACTAAATAAACTTAAAAATCAGCAAAAATCAATTAAATCCTAACAACTAAACAAAATTAACAAAAATAA
Organism: Mallotus japonicus; assembly: GCA_949634005.1. Taxonomy (NCBI): domain Eukaryota; kingdom Viridiplantae; phylum Streptophyta; class Magnoliopsida; order Malpighiales; family Euphorbiaceae; genus Mallotus; species Mallotus japonicus. The sequence continues at coordinate 723 of CATIWK010362721.1, forward strand.
ATAAAAGATCTATAAATTAACTAAATTAATTAAAAATGCAACTAATTAAATTCTATTCCCATAGAAAAGAGTGTTCAAAATACTAGATTTTTCTCACTCATCAATTTCCCCTTCAATTCCTGTTGAACAATTCCTTTCAACAGGCTAAGCAAGGTAAAAAAGCATCTTGGATATGGAGTAGTTTAATGAAGAGCATGCATCTTCTTCAAGAGTGTCTCCGTTGGAATGTTCGATCGGGAAAGGATATTCAAATTTGGTCCGATCCATGGATCCCCTCTCTTGCTAACTTTAAAGTAGTCTTGGAAATGCCTCCAAACTCTGAAGTTTTTCTTATCAAGGATCTTTTGGATCCAGATTCTGGTTCATGGAAAGAATAATTGCTAGCCTCTTTATTTATAAGGGAAGAGCAAATCGCTATTAAAAAAATTCCAGCTCATCCAGCTATGGGAAGTGACTCTCTGATATGGCATTTTGAAAAAAAAATGGGAGATATTAAGTAAAATCAGGATACAAAATTCTGAAAAGAAATGCTCTTTGTGATTCTATTTCCCATTCTACCTCTGCATCTCACCATTTTTTATGGAACACTATTTGGCAATTAAATATCCCTCCTAAAATTAGAATCGTTGTTTGGCGATGTGCGTGGAATGCTATTGCTACGAATGAAGCTCTCGCTAGAAGAGGTTGTTCTTCAAATTTAACTTGTAACAGATGCCAAAAGGAGCTGAAAACATTGGAGCACTTACTTTTCTAATGTGAAAATTCCAAAAGGACTTGGTTTGCTAGTCCTCTGAATTATTCACCAACCTCTCAAGGTTTTCATTCCTTTCAGCAATAGTGGATAGAGACTAGACAGATGTTACACAAAGATCACCAAGATCAATTAATGGAACTCATAGCAGGCATTTGCTGGTACATTTGGAGAGCTCGAAATAATGTTGTTTTTAGAAGTGCAGCTGAAGATCCCATCAGAACAGCTGGAGAAATTGCCAAATGGTGGAATACTATTAATGGAATCCAGAAAAATTCCTCAGATCAGAACTCCATCTCACCTTCTTCTGATCTCTCATCCTTGCAAAAATGGTGCCCTCCTCCAACTGGGGAATGGAAGCTTAATTGTGATGTTTCCTATGCAATCTCTGGAAATTCTTGTCAAACTGCGTTTATTGTTAGAGACCACAGGAGTTCAGTCATTCAGATGTCTAGTTCAAGTCTTCCATGCTCTCCAGCCCTCCATGCATAACTTTTTGCAATCAAGTAGTCAATCACTTTTGCTGCTAAATTTCCTTGCATTCGAACTACTATTGAATCTGATTGCTTTAATGCTGTTGCTTTCTGTCAAGATCACTCTAAGGAGCCTCCTTGGGACGTAGAAGTTCTTGTTTCTCATATTAGACAACTCCTCATTTTGTTCCCAAACATTTCCTGCTGCTACACTCCCAGGAAATTTAATACTGTAGCAGATTGGATTGCTAGGAATGGAGCTACCATATGCTTTGATTCAAATGTATTTAATGTCCCTCATGTACTCATGCATCTAATTTCTAAAGATGCCTAGTTAATGAATTTCTTTTGTTTCAAAAAAAAAAAAAATTTGGTCCAACATATCTCAACATTAAGCCCCAAGTGACATAACTTAGTCCAATGTTGATTACTAGTTAAACAAAGAAGAATGGGCCTAAATCCTAATTTTGATTAATGAATTTTTTTTTCCTATTAAGACTGTACTATATCTAATGATAGAATTTATAATATACATATATATTTTGACATTACAATTTGGGGGCGGGGAATTAGAATTTGTCCCTTATTTGGTTCAATTTCACTAAGAAATTCATTGCATTTTCAAATGAATTTCAAATTTATTTTAACAAAACATACTTCATTAATAAGAATTGATTTAATTTCAAACAATTTCATAAAATTAAAATGTTGAAATTCGAAATAAATTTTACAAAATTTTCATTTAAACCAAACATATTTACTGGGATTTGCAAATGAATTCCATAAAATTTTATGAAATTATTTAAACCAAACAAACCTATGAATTTCTGAATAATGTCACCGAGCTTGGTCACTAAATTAAATATTACTGGCTATCTCATTTTTTACTAGTTAAATATAAAACATTTATATTACACTATCACAAATCTACTATTTGATAGTAAATAGGAATTTATGTGTAGTGGGAACTCTGGTAGATTCTTCTATTTATTTTATTTGTCTAAACTAAAATCATTTTCTTCTTTTTTTAAAAAAAAAAAAATTTACCCATGGTTTTAGTTAAAAAAAAAAATTTACCCATGGTTTTAGTGTTATGATTTTTTTTTTTTGCCAAAGTGTTATGACTTCAATATATGTCAAAAACACTAGGCTCATATTCAGATATTATTTTACCATCGTTTGTAAAGCTACACAACAAAATTTTGAGAAGAGCTACACATTCAATTTTTAAGACTTATTGTTTTCCAGCTAATAAATAATTAAAAAAATACATATGACTAATTAGTTTTGAAAAAAAAAAAAACAAATAACATGTTTAAATTATTAAACTTACATTACTTTTTTTTTTTGATAAATAGTTAATTTTTATAAAAAATATATATGAAAAGATGATGCTTGTTTGGCTCATAACCTGGTGTGTTTCAATCTTCTAAAGATTTATAAGAAAAACTATGCTCATACCTCATGTAAGGGTAAGCAAGAATTGAATCGAATAAATAAACGGATAAATCGAATAATTTTGATTGTGTTTGGTTTGTGATTTTTCAAAATAAAAAAATTGGTTAAAATTAAATTAACTAAAATATTTAAATATATATAAAAATATTTAAATATTCTACAAAAATTCATGTATGCTGGTGGATAGGGCGTCCATTTTGGATCATAAAATTTTAAGTTCCAACATCTAAAATTATTTTTTAATTTTTTCAAATTTCGGTTAACTGAAAGCCAAACTGAACCATTTTGTTTGGTTCAATTTTCAATTAAATTCCTAAAAGTCCATAAAGTTCAGTTAATTTAAGTTTAGTGCAAGAGTTGCATTAATTATAATTACTGTATTCAATAACACAAGTTGTTAGGCGAAATCATGAGAATTCACAACATTTTTTGATTTACATGTTGATCCTCGAAAACTTTTTTTGTTTTTTTTACATGTTGATCCTCGAAAACTGCTAACAATGCCCCTTTTTTTTTTTTTTCATTTTTTGTCTTCCTAAAAAAAAAAAAAAACCATTTTTACTTGGCCACCGTTAATTATGACTTAAGTCGGTGGTAGTGTTTTATTATTGTTTTTTATTAATTTGTATTCTATTTCATTTTTTTATTTTTAATAAGTACAGATTTTTTATCTATTATTATTTTTTTGTTGGATTTGTTTGAATTAAGTTGTTAGCTTTTATGGAATTTGAATAATTATTTACTTTTCATGGAGTGTAATTATTTTTCAATTGCAAAATTTATGTTGATATTTCTTCAATCAGACTCACATAAAAATCAAAGAGTCAGTATATAGCTGATTAAAATTATTGAGTGGAGCATATAGATCGCTGAGTTACACATTAAAAAAAGTACTGTCAACACGATTAAAAAATAATAACAAAAAATTTAATGATTTGATTATATTATTATTAATATTAATATTTTTTTATCCAAAATATACTTTTAATTTTTATTTAATGAAAATTTTATCTTTTTCATTAAAAAATGCAGAGAATTTAATTATATTTTAGTTATTAATTTATGAATTCTTTTATTAAAAATTAATTTAAAGATAGATTCAGAATGATAACTTTGACTAAATTGAAACTAATACTTACATGAAATGATGGCATGCATTTAGCATAATACCAAAAAAAAAAAAGGTGGTATGCAAAATAATTTTTTTTGTGAACCACTGATATTCAAAATTTATTGGATTTTTACTAATTCGGTTTGATTTGAGTAAGACTATAAGGGTGGTGAAGATCTTCCAACAACTATTTAATGTGATTGCATATACTAAAACTCGAACCTAATACCTAACTTAAGCGAGAATAGCTCCATGTCAGCTGATTCTAATAGTTGTTGGTAAAATACATTTTAAAGTGCAAAAAAATTCAAAGATTAATATGTTAGAAATATAAAATAAAAGAAATATAGATTATTATATAATTAATTCCGTCAATTTTTATATAGTCCAAAATTGTAAAAAAGTTGATTGAAATTTCTAAAATCATGTTCTATTTATGAGAAAAATGAGTGCCGATAATCTATAATAATAATTAGGGACAATTACCATCACCCCTAAGATTTGGCCAAATTAATTAGTCCGTTGCTACATTTTTAAAAGTCAATTAAATATCCATTTAGATTTGATTTCATTAACTATTTGTCCATTTCGTTAAAACATTTAAAAATATTTTGTTAGTCAAAAGTATAAACAGTGGTCAAAAGTGTCAATAATTATAAAAATTTCAAAATTACCCTTAACTGATTAAGAATTTAGACTGATCAACATGTATATATAGTTCAGTGACTAAAATGTAAATTTGATCAAGAAAAAAATATCATTTAACTCCTTGAAACTTCATCCACTTCTCATCCATACCCTCTCCTTCACATACTCATCCACATACGCCCCACCATTAAAGAGGTAGACAAGATTCTTGATGACAATAACACAGCCAACAAGGGTTGCTTCATGCAATTCTGCCCTAATTTTAAGACACGCTACCAATTGAGTAGAAGATTAAAGAAGGAGACACCAGTTCTTGTTGGAGTCCGAGAAGAAGGTCACTTTGCAGGGTATAGGGCCATCGAAGACGACCGCATACGACCACCATCGTCAACACTACTCTGCCACAAATCAACACCACCACCACTCTGCCACAAATCAACACCACCACTCTGCCACAAATCAACACCACCACTACCACTCTGCCACAAATTTTCTTCAGCTTCGTCAACAACAAATCAACACCAACACCACAAATCAACAATAAATTTTCTCCTGTAATTTCATTCAAGTTTTCGGTTAGTTGTAGATGTTGTTGTTAGTGTTGCTATGGAAGTTGTGGTCAAGAAAATTGTTGCCGGCAGAGCAGTCAGGCGAAGACATATCGAGGCGAGGGTGGTGGTGGTCGATGTCGTCTCTTTTCTCCTCTTCTCTCTGTCTTTCACTATCGTCGTCTAAAAAGGAAGAAGAAGATGAATGCACCTTCTCTTCTCCGTCTATCGCTGCCGTCAAACCATGATGATGACGACGTTGTGAATGGTGATGAGAGAAAAGTGATTGCCATTCTCCTCGCCGACAAGAAAAAAACGCAGATGACAGATTGGCCAAACAATGCAGATGAAGGAGCTATCGTTTTAAATAATTTTTATTTTTTCCTTTAAAAAAGTAATTTTGATTTATGAGTTAGAATCCAAAAAATATTTGGTAACTAATTAATAATTATAAATTATTGGTGTTTTTTAAATTTATTAATTATTAAAAATTTTATTAATTAGTTTTTATTTATAAAATAAATAAAAATAAAAATATCAATAATATGTAAAAAAATAAATTACTCTTGTACAAAGTTGATAAATTTAACAATATGATAAGGGTAAATTTGTCTTTTGATATTAACTAACAGTTGTTTTTTACGGTAAGGAGAAAGTAGTATATAGTGTCAAAACTAAAGGAGAAATTAATTAATTTTAAAAATGTAGGGACGGACTAGTTAATTTGGCCAAACCTCAAGGGTATTAGTAATTGTCCCTAATAATTATTATTTTTTAAATAATTAATATTTAGGATTCACTGAATTTTGACTAATTTGATTCATCTGAATAACACTATGAGGATGACATAAGTCTCTCAACAACTAATTTAATATAATTATATATACTACAAATTGAACTTTTTTTTTGAAAAGAAAAATAATTCTATTGATTCAAACTAGCAATACATCGTTAGAAACACAAATACATATTCACTAAAAACCATAGAGGATGGAACAGTACCCAAGTTAATAGCATAATAAATCGGCTCAAAGCCTATAAATTTGATAATACTATAATGACTAGAATACATATGACTCCAGTTCTGCAACATACTGATGACCGTAATCTGATTCGTTGTCTCTGTCTGATCGAATATACTTTGCATGTCTGAATCATCCACACAAAGAAAAAGCCACAATAAGACAAAAAACAAAATATCGTAACAAGACGACGACAACCAAACGCCGCAACAAGACGACGAAATCACGAAAAATAAAATAAAACCTAAATTTATGTGGAATAACCACTTATTTAAAAAATAAATTGATAAAAAATGTGTAGAGGGGTGATTTCAGACTAAAAATGGCCAAAAATCACCCCTCCTTGCTTAAGAAAGATGAACGGCTAGAAAAGAAAAAAAGTGAAAGTTGAGAGAAAAAGAGGAGGTTAGGGTTTCAGGAACTGCGTAAACACTACAAATTGAACTTAAAATATCATTTAAACGAGATTGACTTTGTTGGCTGATCTGAAAAGTTATTGATTATAATTATCTTTTTAATCAACTAACTTCATTAGCTTTGGACAGCTAATTAAATATTTAATTAGATTAGTTGATGATATTAATTAATTATTTTACAAGATCCTCTGAAGATTTTGGATGGCTGCTCTGCAGCATTGCATAAAAAACGACCAAGTTTTTGTTTTTTAATACAAATTGAAAATGTAGAGTATATAGAAGGTCAGAATTACATATTCTAAGTTACTGTTTTATTTATTTTTTTCCTCCAAGTTTTAAGGAGGGCTAGAAAACTATTCGAAAAGAAGAAAACCATGATAATGGCACAAATTTTTTTTTTTCACTTTGTATAATACGAATATTACAAATGCTATAAATGATATAATTCAGATTTCTTTTAATTGCATTATAACATGAAAACTCAACATAAGACAGCATAAAATGCTAATATATATCCACTTAAGGAAAATATATATAATAATGAATCATACAAAAAATATTTGAGGTAATTTTTTAAAGATTGTTGATATTAAATTGTCATTATAAGGAAAATACAAAAGTTAATTTACTAATAATGATAATAATAATGATACATAAATTATTTTTAGAACAATATAACTACCATGTTGAATTGATAATGTGTTTCAAGGGGTTAGCTCGTAAAATGAGTTCTAAAGATCATATAGATTTGATTTTTTTAAACATGAATAAATATTATCTAAAGTAAAACTTATCATCTTGCAGGAGTTATTTTTATTTAAAGGATGCTTTGAATTCAAATTATAGTCTGTAAAATTGTATTAAATTAGTTATTGAAAATAAAAAAATAAAATTCATCATCAAACTTCTAAAAATTTCAACTTTTAACTATGAATTTCTCAAATTTCATTTTTTTATATCCATATTTTCTTTTTATTATTGTTAATCCATATCTTTGCTTCAACTGTATTAAATTTATTAACAAATAAATAAATTACAATTTGATATACTATTTTTGAAATTTAAAATAGTTTTATTGAATAAAACATTCAAACTTAAGAAAAATGAAATAAATCAACTCCATTAATATTCAAATACAAGATCACATCGACTCACAAACATTTACATATAAGGGATTTCAAATTCAATACAAACATCATTGATACGCTTATTTTATTCATCAGTCAAAAGCTATGTAGCACTAAAATGAAAATGAAAAAATGAGAAAATGTTGAAACTGACATGGCAAAACTACATTTTAAAAAAAATGAAATGGAAACATGGAAAAATATATAAATATTAAAACTGTAAGGATATATAGATAAATATTAAAAATATAAAGATATATAGATAAATATTAAAAATATATAAATATATATATAAATTTAAATTTTATATGAATATTAAAAATTTTATTTATTACTATCAATTAATAGTGTAATTATAAATTACTTTATTTAGTTAAGAAAAATATAAATTTTTTTCAAGTTTTTTATTTTTATTTTTATTTTTTTTTGAGGAAAATAACCTCGTATCCAGAGAAACTTAGACACAATCATAAATTGCGAGGTTTTAGACAGAGGTTGGCACATCATAAGACCAACTTTGTTCAGTCTGAGATAACGAAAAGGACAATTGGGCAAGAGAATGTGCTACTAAGTTTGTTTCTCTTGGCGAATACTGAAAAGCACAAACAGAAAATAAAGAACATAAATTCTGAATGTCTAGAACTATTGCTCCAAGATCAGATAAATCCTATTAATTGTTTTTAAGCTTCAGGATTAATGGCAAACAACCATTCTTCACTATAACCTTCGAAATCTCTAAAAATAAAGCGAGCTGCACTCCAAGTCGACACGCCATAGCTTCTACCACTTCAATGTCAAAGCAATTCGACATTTGAGAGGCCATTGATTCTCGTACATTACCATAAGCATCTCTTATTACTGTTAAGAAAGCTGAGATTTTTTTCTAAATGCTTTTAGAAGTCAAAGTTTCAGTTAGATGTAATGATAGTTTTTGGTATAAAGTAGCGTCTCTCCATATTTTGAGGGATTAGTTTACCAGTGTTAGGTAGATAAAATGTGACGACCCAACTCCTAATACCTCCCCTCAAACATATCATTAGATAAAAGATCGATTACCAAATGATTTGGTAATTAAACTCATTTTTAAAACAAAAAAACTATGAAAATCATTCGAAACTTTAATTATAAAACTTGATTTGGGGATACACTAATCTCAACTTTCAAACTTTAATTATACAAACTCATACAATCATTTCAATTTAATCATCAACCACGATATCAATTTCAACAATCACAATCAATTTTTGATAATTAATTAAGTTGTCTAAATAGGAAGGTTAACGAATAGGTAAGCCATTTCCAACTTTCTCAAATTCAATCATATCCCTTTTTGGGCATCTTTTTCAATTCATTCATTTGGTGCAACTTCTCGTTGCCCAATTCACATTTCATATAAGTTCCCCTTTTCTCATCTTTTTTTTTTTTAGGGGTAACTTAGCATGCATGCATTCCATCTCATTATCTCTGTTGGTTTACCACTTCTCAACCAACCATTTAGACAATTAACTCATTACCAATCAAACACAAATAATTCACAATTAATCATTTCATTCCATAAACATAATTGTCCAAATCATTCCTTAATCACCACCATAAACTCAATATTCAAATCATCAACTGATCATTTCAATCAATCTCAATTCCATTATCCAACATTCAACAATTTCACAATTCCAAACTCAAGATATCCAATTCAATTCAACATATATAATATTCACAAAAATTCTCAATAAACAACTCACATGACAATCAATTTCAAAA
>CATIWK010362775.1:0-12840 GCA_949634005.1 Mallotus japonicus
AAAAAATAAGGATAACAGAAAAAAGAAAAAAGGAATAAAAATAAGGATAAAATAAAAAGAAAAAAGAAAAGGGAAAAGAAAATAAAAAAATAATGAAGAAACAAGGAGAGTACAAATAGGAGTAAAAACGAAAAAATTAAAAAAATAGGTACTCTTGAAAATAAAATAGGCATTCATGAAATTAATGATAAAAAATGAGTATTTTGCAGAAAACTGAAACAAAAAAAGTGGTGTATTTATGTAAATTTCTCAATAAACAACCAATTCCAGAGTGAGCATATTTTGGAGATTAGTATCATGGCCTTTTGGTGTATGAATTTACATGAAAGTTGAATCGAGTCACGAGCAACCATAACAGTCCAAAAAGCCCATATGATAAAAAGAGTAGGAGGTCCAAATGAGCATGGAAGTAAGATCAATAGTAATGAGAATGAAGAGAAAGATCCAGCAAGAAGAGCAAGAAGGCCGATGAGTCTATAGTAGGCTGTGCGGTGAAATTTCATGTTGGCTCCAAAGGCAAAGCAGCAAATGAAGGTTGACAGAACAAAACACCAAATGCTTACCGGGTGTGTTTTAAATGGGGACTGATTCATGCCCTGATATTTCACTTATATCAGTTCAATTAACAACGGATCTAAAAAGGCGAATACAGCATAACATGATGTTGACGAAATGAACCCCCGCAAACTGTCAATTCAATAACAAATAATTTTTGTAGCTCGTATGATTCAAAATATGTAGTTATATACAACAAACTAACCAATCTTTTTAGCCAATTAAATAGAAGAGACAAAAATAATTATATGGATATTAATGACACAGAAAAAATTATCGTATATAGTGACCTCTAACATATACATGTAAAAGCCTAAAAATAGAAAAGAGCTACAATTGACTAACTTCAGGCATCATTAAGCTCCGCTGTGCATGTTTGCGCATCAAGCATTTCATTTTTAAAAGCTTAAACTGCATGGAGCATCTGTTTGAGCTCAATGGTGCAACAGTTGGGTAAAAATAGCGATCAATTTTTATAACACAATCTGGCCATACATGTAACTTGGTGGAATGAGCACCAAGATGTATAGGGAGAGAGGTGATGAATTAAAGATAGAGAGTAATTACCAGGTGTCGTGGGAGTGGAGCTCAATAAGTTGAGCATGGCATGGGCAGTCGAGACTGTGCTTAGCCTTTCTTTTTTTGCTTTGCGAGGTTTTGCCAAGTCTTTCAACAGCATAACCAGAATTAGCACTACCTCCCTCTCTCATATAAAATGCACATTCCTTAAGGCAAATCTTTTTCCACATATATATGCACATTCCTTGCCTTTTTCCTTTGCAACAAATGGACTTCTCTTTTGTCGTTTGCAACAAATGGACTTCTTTTTCCTTTGCAACAAGTGGACTTTTTGATTTCTTTTTCCTTTGCAACAAATAACTTTTTGATCTCCTCCTTTTTCCTTTGCGATTTGCTGCTGCTTCACCAAATCCAGTGGTAATAAGATTTGTTGTTCACGAAGAACATTTCAGGCAATTGCTAATCGGAAAGTTCACATGCCAAGTTTATATATCACCTTTAAAGTTGATAACTTTCTAATATGAAATTTATTTTTTTATCAATTAATTAATTAAATATTAATTAAAAAGAGTGGTAATAAGATTTACTATGCATATAAAACATTTCAGGCAATTGTTGCAGCCTGTGATACTTTAATATTACATGGATCAGCATGTAATACTTGGTATACTTTCTCTTTTGTTCCAAAATTATTTATTTATATATATATATATATATTGAAATTTAAAAAATATTTAATTTAAGAGGAATATGAAAAGAAATAACTTTACGAGTGATGATTTTTTTTTTTACGACAAAATGAATGGAATTGGGTGAGCCGGTGAGCATAAAATTTGACTATGATCCATCCAGAAGTGAATCAAGATTTAGGACATAAAACCAGCGGTGTGTTTTCTTGGAAGGTGCCTGCCACTTGCCAGTGCCACCATTTCTTCTAATTACTTATTATTAATATTATTATTTGTAATTTATTTGCAATTTTGTTGCACGGAAGAAAAGGCCAGCCCAAACAGAATGGGTTAGGCCCAACAAAATCACCACCTCCACCAGAAAAAAAAAAGATACCAAACAGAAACAGATCGGTTGTTCCGCAGAAGAAAACCATTTATGATGATAGTTGATAAATTGCGGGGCTCAATTAGCGCCAAATTTCTGTTCCTGCGTTTTCAGTTGTTGTTTTCTTGGAGTTGTTCTGGAAGGCTAAGGTAATGATATTTTCTAATTCTGGATTTTTCTTTTCTTTTGGTTTACCGGAGTTTTTTTAGTAGAGTGCCGCTGTGCATCCTTAATTTGGTATATTGAGAATTCCAATATTCGATTCTTGCTTCTGGGTGCAATTATTTGATAGTAAGATTAGAGATATGGTGTTCATTTCGTGCTGTATGACTGTGAATAAGCGTAATCAAAGGATTTCAGTTGGCCGTTGAAATGGTACTTGATCTTCCAGAATTCATGTGCCAGAGAATATAGGCAGATGTTTTGTATTTTCTGCTGTGCTAGTAAAGTTGTGGGTTTTCCTTACTTTTGGCGTTGAATTTTGCATAATTATGAGTTATTGGATCAATCAAAAATGGATTACAGCTTCTGGTAGGATTTTAACTCCCTATTTCTTGCGACGTCAATTTGTTATGTCTATGTTTTGATAGGATTGGTTGTGCTAATTTGATCTCTGCCTGCTCTTTATTTTCTTGTGTTGCACTAATTTACTGAATTGTTATTCAACTTCTCGGGGATAGCGTAAAGGCAATCCTACACTGTAACAAACTTACCACACACACTTTTTATTTCAGAAAATTTTGGTTGTTTTTGATATTGAGCAATTCAGGGAAGGTCTCCTTTTTTATATAGCATTTTTCTTGTTGATGATTTGTATATTTTTTTTTTACTGAATGATGTGTTTCAGAGGTTGAAAAGCAAATTCCCTTCACAAAGTTGCTAAAGCTTCCTTTGCGAATCAAGCAATGACAGCACTAGTGAAATCTCGTCCCTCACCGTCACACGTTTTGGTGCCTCCTGTTCGTCCTAAGAGCCTCAAATTGTTAAAACATCCGAGCATGTACCATGTTAAATTCATCCCCAGAATTTGCAGTAATCATACCATTTTATGCTGCACAAAATCAACACCATGGGAGCCTTCCCCTGTTACATACGCTCCCACTGATGATACCGGTGCTAACTTCTTAAATAAAAGCAGTAGCATATTTGAAACTCTGAGTTCCGGTGACACTGCTGAAGCACCAGTGGCCAACAGTCAAGAGCAAGTAGATACAAAGAACCAGCCATTGCTGCAGTTTCAGTTTCTTAAATGGCCTATGTGGCTTCTGGGTCCTTCTCTTCTTCTTGCTACTGGCATGGTTCCCACGTTATGGCTTCCACTGTCTTCCATATATCTAGGCCCCAATATTGCCAGCCTGCTTTCCTTGACTGGACTCGATTGCATCTTCAATCTTGGTGCTACCCTTTTTCTTCTCATGGCCGATTCTATTTCGCGGCCCAAAAACCCTGCACAAGCCAGCAACAGCAAGCCTCCTCTCAGTTACAAATTGTGGAACATGGTTGCATCTCTGTCTGGATTAGTCATTCCTCTGATGATGCTGTTGGGATCTCAAAATGGTTCCCTTCAACCCCAGCTGCCTTTCATCTCATTTACAGTTCTATTGGGTCCCTACCTGTTGCTTCTTTCTGTACAGATTCTGACTGAGATGCTGACTTGGCACTGGCAGTCGCCAGTGTGGTTGATGACCCCAGTTGTGTACGAAGCATATCGTGTGTTGCAATTGATGAGGGGGTTGAAGCTTGGGGCTGAACTCAGTGCGCCAGCATGGATGATGCATATGATTAGGGGACTTGTATGTTGGTGGATATTGATTCTTGGTATTCAACTCATGAGAGTTGCTTGGTTTGCTGGTTTTACTGCTCGAGCTCGTCAGCAACTGTCTTCTGCTTCTCCTGACAGTTAATATTGCTCATTGTTATAAGAGACTACGAAGAACCATGGCTTCCTATACAGATTTGCCAGTATACTATGAAATAATATGTAGAATATTAGATTCCTGTTGTAGTTACACAGTTATCGTTCTTGATATAAAAATTTCCTTTAGCACAGGCAGTAAATTAAAGTTTTCTGGTGGATTTACAATTTCACAGGTGGCCTCAAACTGTATGCCAAATGTTTGAGGTATTAAGCATGTAGATGTTACATGACCAAGCCACAACCATTTAGCTTTCGCATAATCAAGAATCCAAAGTGTTGAGAATTTGAGTGAGATAGAGAACGTACAATATGATTTTTGTTCACTATATTTGGACAGCTAACAGCTTAGCAAGAGAGTCTGTATTGCAATTGGCACGTAAGACTTCTAATTTCTCTCTCTCATGACTACAAAGCTAGTCACGGAGCTATTATTATTATTATTATTATTATTTTTTCCAGAGAACTAATTTAGATGTGAAGTGTTTATGTAGAGTCCCGTTATCAGAGACAAAGGGCCTTTATTGGCAGAACTCCACATCAGAGAAGAGTAGAGTTTGCTTTAATACCACTTATTATCTTTTATTCAAAAAATTAATCTATTAAATTTTGCATTGTCTATGTTTATAAAATCAAGATTCTCTCTATCATTTTTCAATGTAAAATTTCTTAATTTTGTAACATAGCGCCTACTTACCAAAGTCTTTTTCGATTTCAATCTATATAAAAAATGTATGCTATGTAATGAGATATGTCGTTCTTTGAATTAAAAGTAGTCAAGGTTTGATATTTGCCATTTTAGAAAAGTTTTTCATTTCAAAAACACCTTCCTCTAAAAAGAGTAGCCACAAACGTTTTTTTCTTTTTGGTGAATTATGAGTTTATATGACCTTAATATTGATGAATTACACAACAAGGGTAACCTTTCTCAGTAGAAATTAAACCCTACAATACCTTTAAAAATAAATTACCACTTAACTACTCTCTCACCGATTAATCACAAGCTTTTTTAAATGAATATTGGGTCTTCCTTTCAATATGACCCATGTTGGTATAATTATCAACCAAATAAACCTTACGGAATAATCACTAAAGGTACAATTTTTGTTAACCAAAAGATGTACGATTTTTTCCTTCAATTAACTATAATATAAATAACAGTCTCTCAAACTAAACATAATTATATGTCAAATAAAAACTAATCCAAAATTTTTTTCTAAAAAAAATTAAATCCGCTAAGACTGCAACAAAAATTCCAATTATTTCGGTCCTCAGACATTAGTCAATTGTCAAAAAATAAATAAATAAATAAGTAAAAAAAATGTGGGCTGGAAAACATGAACAAGAAAAAGACAATTACACCCCTCCACTATACTTAAAACCGAACAACCTGTAGTGACAAACGCAAACCCGAGATCGAAGTAGACACTAACGCATCACTGTCCCACGTTGTTGCTGTTGTTGTGGACTTCGCTTTGCTCCTCTCATTTTTTTTCTCTCTCACCGTCGATCGCATAAAACATGGCTACCGGCGAGCTTCTCACCATCGAGCCTCAGGAGCTCCAATTTCCATGTAAGCCGCACCACCCCATTTACAACCCAAGTTTCTTTTTTTGTTTTTTTGGCTTTGCATTTAGTATTTTTACTAAGCTGGATCCTCTTTTTTTCTTTATTGAAAAGTTGAATTGAGGAAGCAGATCTCGTGTTCCTTACAGCTGTTGAATAAGAGTGATAATTATGTTGCTTTCAAGGTATTATTTTCACTATAATTAATCTCTGTGACTTTCAACTTTCTTCCATTTCTTTTCATGAAGATTTAATTTGACCTAGATTCTTAGTGTTTTCATTTTTTTCCTTAAATTTTAGGTTAAGACAACGAATCCTAAAAAGTACTGTGTTAGGCCTAACACTGGGGTTGTTCTGCCAAGGTCCACGTGTGATGTTATAGGTCTCTCTCTCTCTTTTAACCTGTTTCTGCATTTTTTTTGGAAAAAAATTTGTGATTTGCTGAATTGCCAATTTTAACTAAATAAATCAGTTACAATGCAAGCACAAAAAGAGGCGCCTCTTGATCTGCAATGCAAGGACAAGTTTTTACTTCAGAGTGTAATTGCAAGTCCTGGAGCTACTGCTAAGGATGTCAATGCAGATATGGTAAAGATGATTATTATGTGTCTCTTTTTAGCTCCATTTGCGTTTTGCACTCATGGTTTTTTTTTTTGTTATAAAATGTTTAGTTCAATAAAGAGGCAGGGCATCAAGTTGAAGAGTGCAAATTGAGGGTTCTTTATGTTGCTCCACCTAGGCCCCCTTCCCCAGTTCGAGAAGAGTCAGAGGAAGGTTGTTCGCCTAGACCTTCTGTTTCTGACAATGGGAATCTGAGTGCTTCTGAGCTTACAGTCGTGAGTATTATTATTATTATATTGTACTTTGATTTTGATCTTTTTGTGTTTTTCTCATTACATTTTAATAGCTTGCTTTCTTACTATGTAATTTGTGCCTCTAGGTTTCAAAAGCTTTTGGTGAGAGACATGAGCCTCAAGATAACTCAACTGAGGTATCTTCTTTTCACACCGTTGAATTTTGCAGTTCTATTAACAAATGGAAAACTATTAGGTGATTAAGTGATAGTACTATTATGATGAGTGTTTGTGCGCAGTTCATGTGTTCATTTTGTTTTTGTATTTTGATCCATTCACTTCTGCAAGCAAATATGATCGTTTCCGTATATTTCACTGTATGATGTCTCATTATGACGCACGCATGTAGAGATAAAGGATCTCTTTCTATATGATTCTTTTGGTTACATTCCTTTGCATTTGACCAATAGTACATTGTATTTGAGCCTTCTGAACCATCTGTCTTGTGAATCCCATTATTCTTGGGGTTCTTCAACATTCATTGATTATCACCATACTGATGGCATGATTAAGCCGTCCTTGTCGAATCTGAATCTGAAATATCTTGCCCTTAGTTGTCCAAGCTAGAGCCATCATATCCACTAAATTTGATCCTTGTTTGAGTTAGCATCTGCTAATTTTCTTGAAGACGAAATAAGTGCTACAAATAGACTTGTGATATCATGAGCGTTTTTAAACGAGAATATGAATCTTTTTGAAGGTATTTGACAGTCAGAAATCACAAATTTAACATCTATCAAACACTGATAGAACTTGATAGATTATTGTGGTATTTTAATGTAACTTAACTTGGCCTTTTACTTGGGCTAAAACTCGGAATTTTTCAGGCAAGGGCTCTTATTTCCAAGCTGACAGAGGAGAAAAATTCTGCTATTCAGCAAAACATCAAGCTTCAGCAAGAATTGGTAAGGCGTTTATAATGCAAATTTTTCATGGGAAGTTTTGTGTAATGCTTTCAAAGTAACAATTGAGAATTTACTTGATTGGAACTTTTGTTACTGGCATTAGACACAACTTTGAATCCCTGAAATAAATGCTTCACAACTTATTATAACATAGACAATGGCAGGTAACACAGAGCCAAACATTCATTTATTCTGTTGTGCATCAATTAGATTGAACATCTTATCTTGATTTTGTGAGTTATCATTCACAGAATACATATTAGTGAGGATCTTGTATAGCTAAAACTTTGATTCCAGCCGGAGTCGAACTAACAGTGTTTTGGTAGTACTTGGATGCTTGTAATAATTAATTATAAGAGAAGGGAGAGAGGGCCAACATGTATTCATAGGGTGGTATAAAGTCTGCTTGGCAGAAATATTTTCCCTGTATTTAAGAACTAAAGTCCTTCCCTATGCTATGACTTTAACTTGGCTATTCTAGTATACTTTTTATTTTTACCATATTTCTTTGATGTAATGTATTGTTGGATTAGAACACTTGTAGCTTTAGAGTGTAATTACCATCTTCTATTGAGCAGCCACTGTAGTACTGAATATGCGCACAATTTAATGCAGGAGCTGTTGAGGCATCAATCCAGCAGAAGTCGCAGTGGTCTATCGTTCATATATGTTATTCTTGTCGGCTTGTTAGGTGTCATTTTGGGATACATCATGAACAGGTCATGATCAATCAAGATGCCTGTCGATGCCTACGTTGCTCATCCCAGCTTAAAAATTAGATTGTAAAATCTTGAAGGTCAAATTTGCGACTGATCAGTGTGTAACTCTTCTTTATTGGTCTGTAATGTAGAGAAACATGTCAATTGTTGACCACTAAGAGGGAATTGTTGTTCACTGTATTCCTGTTACCAGCTGTTGACAGTAAGAAGCTCAGAGGACATGATAGGTTCTGTAATTGTTGCTTAGTTCAAGCTTATTTGTGTGACCACTTATTGATGAATAATCCTCCCACATCTCTCTTTCTGCTTGAAAGTTGCAAAAACATTACTTGTCTTGCAATGGAGTCAGCCCGAACCTGTGTCAGATTATCTACTTGCTGGACGCTTGACATGAATTTGAGCGAGAGCTGAAACTGTCATGCCCCGCCTTGTCTATCGTGTTTCTCATAAGATAGTAAACTATGATAAATTCTTTTATTAGTCCAGCAAATCACTATTTGTACAGGACATTAGTTAAAATGTAAACAAGATAAAGTAATTTAAATGTATATTTTAAGTAGTTTCAGTAACCAAAAAAAAATTATAAATTATTATTATTTTTTTTTTTTTGAGAAAAAATTAAAGTAAATAATTTTTTAAAAATGAAAACTTACACTTTCTTAGCTTTAATTCCATAAAAACATGAAATGGTACAAATTTAAAGCTAAACATACACTTATTAGGTTGGGAATCCAAACTTCGATAAATTTGCACCACATGCTAATAACACATTCCTCTCTGCGATGGGAGTTGAATAACCAAACAAGCCATGGAATAAGGTCCAATTTAAAATCCAATATAGCCTCACAAAACAACATTTTACTATACATGCAAGTCGAGAAAAGGTTTCCAACTAGGATTCTTCTTGGGCACCAAAAACTAAAACAATTCATGTAAATATAGCAACTTCAATTTACAACAGATTTTGATCCTACAAGACAGAAAGAAAAAGGCTCAGGTCATTAAAACTCTGAAAGAGCAACTCGTGGCATGCTGTTGTCTTATTGGCATTTCCCTGACAGATGAGGTGTCCTGTCTAAGGTGGATTGAAATCTTAGCCTGACTACAAAGTTCAATTCTTTGGTAAGGAATAACAAAATTGTTCGAGGCACGAGCCATCAAGCAGCACAATTCGCTTCATCCCCCAGGCCTAAGCGAAAGAAGAAACCATAAACATTTGCAGAACTTTAGGATTGAATAGGAGGTGAGCATTCTGGTCAGTGAGAAATTCCAGAATTATTATTCTTGAAGCAGATTAAATAGCATTGATGATGATAAATGAAGTCGTGTTCCACGCCTGGAAACGTCATTCTACACCAATAAATCATCATTTCATACTCATAAAGAATTCTCAGACTCTCGTATCATGTTACACCGACCAGCAATCTTACGAAAATCGTCAAGATTAAGCTGCAAAAAACAACAGTTATAATACCTAAAGCATAAATGTTATCATTGATAAGCAATCCATCTGCAACATCCATTAATATGAACTTATGCATCATATTAGTATGTAAAGCTAAGGAAATGTCAAGATAATTAAAGAACAAGAACCACACCTTCCCATCTCCGTCACTGTCAAACAAATGTATCATATCAGCCAATTCCTTATCTGTCCAATCAAAATCATGAGCTATTGCCAGTCTTCGTAGATCTCTAACTGTTACAAACCCTCTTCCTCCTTCTGCAATTCAAAGATGTTTAGGATTTATAGGACTAGAAGAAAATTGAATATTAAATGAAAAGGATTTGTCTAGATTAATAAACTAATGATTATTCTTCATTTCCCCAAAAGGTTTTGATACCAAAACCTTTAGGTGAAAGACTATTCAAAGATTTGTGAGCCAGAAGCTTTGTCATCTTGAAAAGGATTGAACATGATCTTATGTTTGTATTAAAACAGACATAGAAAGACCAAGTGATGGCTTAATGCTCATCTCAAAACTCGCATCAATTTGAGAATTGGCAATGTAAACACATGAAATGCTATCTAAATGCCCCAATTGTCCAAAGAAACCGAAAAATAATTTGGAAGAAAATAGAGCTTGTATTTTGGATCCTAAAAGTAATAATAATGCAAACCTCTCTACTCAGTCAAGGCAAAGATGTCATAAATTACCATCAAACTGAAAGAAGTGCAAGACCAGTTCATCCTCAGTCATCTGCACCCGATTACTTAACTGTTGGCCATAAAATAGATGACAAAGTAAGCTTTAAAGAAGGAAACTCAAAAAGAAACCAGAACATCTTCCCACAATAAAAATACAAATAAATACTATAGCAAACCGATTTTTTCCTCTTCTTCCTCCCTGCATCTTCTTGAAACTTAGAGTTTTCCTTTCTTTCTTTAATGGTTGCATCTTTCACAGAATCTTGTAATGAGAGAGTAATTGCCTATACATTTATGCTCAAAAAGTTATTTTACAGCTTGCCATATAAACAGGAAATGGAAAATTCAAGCCCTCAAAAAGGTTACCAGCATTAGTTCATCATCATCTGCATCAACATAGGCTGCAGAATTGACATGCTTTTGAATAGGAACTTTCCTGTTAGATTTTGACACTTTATTCTTGACCTGAAGAAAGAGATAGGCGGAAGCAGTGCTCATAAGGTCAATCAATAGGAGTTCAAGGTAGACCAATCACCAATATAATTGAAAGACAATAGAAGAAACCTAGCAACAGCATTACTGAAGTCACAGTTCAACAAGTATTGAAGCAAAAATAATTATTATCAACAAAAAACTGGAGCATACATAAGCACAAATGAACAGTACAAAGATGAGAAAAAATCGGAATACCTTGTTTCTACGTGACTTTGAAGAAGAATGGCCCACAAAATCTTCATCATCATCTTGATCATCAGCATCTTCATCGTCATCGTCATCGTCATCGTCATTAGGCTTATAATCGTCATCGTCATCATCATTACCGACCTTACTTTTCCCATTACGCTGAACTGATTTCCGAGGCTGACTCGAATTCTGAGAAGAGCCCATTAAAGATGAGGCCATTTTATGAAGACCCAACGTTTCCATTCTTGCTTTGTTTTCTGCAATTCTCGAAAGTCTCTGTTTTTCATAATCTGATATCCTCTGCTTCCTCACATTCCTCTCTTCTTCTACTTCTTCTTCGCTCAATTTTTCTCTGCTTTCCTCAAATTCTGAATCTGAACCTGAACTCGAACCTGATGGCTCCTCTTCCGCCATTCGATTTCTGCTACTATTCGCGCTGCTAAAGTATTGAAAAATGGGTCTGATGGTGTTTTGCTTGGAAGAAACAGACGGTTCTTGCTCTTCAATGCATAGATTCAAGGGAGAATGACTATGTAAGTCCTAAAAGTTAGGCTATTTTTTCAATTAAGTCCTACAAGATTTAAGTGTATCAATTGAGTCCATAAACTTTTAAAAAATTTCACTGTTAGTCCTAAGGCGTCAACTTTAACAGAATTGACTGATGTGGCAGTGTCTTTACCATTCTCCTTCAAAGATAGTGATGACATGTCAGTCATCCTTCAAAAACCACTTGACACGTCAGGCCACATGTCTATGTTTTTTCAAAATTTATTGGTTAACCATAGTAATCAAGAGAGAAAAATAAAAATATGCAAAGCAACTTTGTTGTGTTAACATCTGATACATTTGTTGCAGCTTGAAAGCACACAAAAACCTTATAATTCTTAATTGCTACTGCAATAGACTGCAAGTAGATAGTTTCCAGCACATGAGTGTATTTATGTTAATATCAAATGATGTAAAAATTCATAAAACACTCAGTTTGAATTTTTTAATTATTGCAATTTCTCAAAGCAGAGATGACACTGAGTAAAGGCATTGCTCACTATATTACAAAAGGTCTGCTGGAGAAAACAATAGCCAACCCAACCACATGGTAGAACTCAAAGGACAAGCTGGAAATCACATTTTGATTTCAAATGGCTAAAGTTCCATACTTTAGATATAATCACCGAAACAAAAAAGCAAGAGATAGGAGTGATCATATACCATAGATGGCTAAAAGCACCATCGAAAACTTAGGCTTATATGCTTACAGGTAAATTAACAAACATATAATTATTATGTGTAGTAGCAGAAACAGGAACAAAATTTGATCAAACTTCCATTGATGAAAATGAATCCTAGAAGAGAAAGTGAAGGAAGCAGAGTAGAGAAAACACTTACTATGTGTAGTAGCACTAAATAATCCAAGTGTAAACAACAACCTCAGGCATGGAGCCTTTCTAGCACATTAAGCCAAAGAGTTTCATGGCTTCTTGAACAATGCCATCTTTACAGAGCCCGTCAAGCATGGCAACTGCATTAGGGATGAGCCCTGTTTCTTTCATCTTCGAAAGCCTTTCTAACAGAGAAAAGAGCACAATTACACATGTTGGAAAGAGAAGAAACAACATCAAAAATTTAGTGCATAGCAAGTAAATATTTAAATCCAAAAATATTACATTCTAAGTGAGTTTTTAAGGAAAGTGAATAAAGTGTAGTATATATATATATTCTTACATTATCCATTCTGGTACTACAAATTTAAAACCATAAAAATCCCAAGATCCACATCAGCTAAAATTAAACTTAAACAGTATGCTAGCTAGAAATATTATAATAAAGATAGCACAACAAATAGTATCCTAAAAGAATGCACAATATCCTCAAAGATATTCAAGGTTAACGTTTAGCTCACGGTCCATGGCATCCAAGA
>CATIWK010362828.1:0-19471 GCA_949634005.1 Mallotus japonicus
GTTTTAAGTAATAAAAAGAGTGTTATTTAATTTACTGAAAATGTAATTTTATAATTTTCCTCTTTAAATGCGATCAACAAAACTTCATTTTTAGTTAAAAAAATCCATGGTTCAATCACATCAACAACAAGAAGTAAGATAATTACGATATATAGTCTAAAAATTATTAATGGCACCCTACCCAAATAGACTTATTATTATTGAAGCTATGATATATAGTACTCCGTCCATGTTCAGTTGTCTTCGTTAGGACTTTGAAAAGACCATTTTCCAGCCATTTAACGTTGCGCATGCCAAAAGGGTAGCAGAATTTTCAACCCACCAAGGTATGCATTAACTCTAGTGAATGGGGGCTAAAACTGTTATATGCAGGTTTGACATATATGTATATAGAGTAGCAATCATGAAACTATGGTGGCTTATCTTTTTAAAGCCACTTAGCTAGCCAAACCAAAACCATTTTTTATTCAAGAGTTTGGAGATTATTGCACAAATAGTAAGTGGGGAAGTGACGGTGAAGGGGCCAAAAAAAAAAAAAAAAAAAAAAAAGGAATTATGAGGGGAATTGAAGAAGTGGGTCAATATTTAGGTGACAATTGTGTATTGGAGTAATTAAGGGTGTGTGTATTAGCTATCATTATAGTAATGACAGCAATATGTTGGTATTATGCAGCACGTGTTTGGACTTGAGTGCACATCTAATCAGATTTTGCTTATATAGATGTAATCATTTTTTGTAAGAAAAAAAAATGCTATTAGTTGTTTTAGGGAAATCAACCATGGTAAAAAGCTTGCATTGCTCTAGTTAATCATGCGGTGCCCATCAAAAGAGTTTTTTTTTTTTTTTTTTCATTAAACTCAAAGGCAAGAAGAGAAAACAAGAAGCAGGAACAAGCTCTACTAAGGCTCTAGTTAATAATATTTTTTTCATGTTTGAGGATGAAATATCAGCTGACACTTTGTTCATTTCATCAGAACTGCCATATCTTTTAATTTGAACTTTCCAATCTTTCTCAGGGACATCTTCTCTCCCTTAACAGTGGCGTTGGTTTGGACTTTTTCCAAACAGAGTTTCATGAGTTAGCAAAGCAGTACCCACTTCCATAGAGAGAGAGAATTGTTTTGGGTTAGCGTTCAATGTCGTGGCTTCCAGGCTTGACATTTGGTAGTTGTTGTCACTATTAGCAGCTTTGCTAATTTTGGGTTTTGGTTGAGAGACACTTGATTGGGCTTAGTCCAATAGCTTTTCTTTTTGAGGCTCTAACTCTTCCTCTCCACACAATGTGTTGTGGGTAAACCCGAGGAAAGGTCTTTCCCACTTCCTGGACTTGGAAGTTGGGGACGACGCGTTTCTAGGGAGGTAGGCATCAGAGACAGTTCCTTCGTCCTCTATGAAAGGACTATAGAGCTTGAACTCAAAATTGGCTTGTAAAGAAACGATCATTAGATTTTCTCCAAGGCCATGCATGAATTCAAGGACCATATATAAGCTAGATGATTGTTAACTATGAATGAAATACCTTCCTCTGTCTTAAAATTATTGCAATTTTTGGTGATGTGATCAAAGAACCCACACAAGTAACACAGGTTCTTATTATTTTTTATTCATGAAACCCTTTAGAAGGAAAAATTGTATAATGATCTTGACTTTTGATGAGTTGAAAGGTCAAATTAATAATATTAAACAATTTAAAGTTTACTCATATGCTATTAGATTTTAATTTTTATTACTTTAATTAAATACTCAATTTTTATTGACTTAAATTTTTAACTTATTAAAAATCAGAACTACTGTATAATTTCCCTTTAGTTGTTTGTTTTAACAAGGAGAGTACATTATCTGACTGAGTGCCCATGAAAAGAGTGAAAGAGATGGTTTTGCAAGCATGACATGAAGCAGTACCACAGCAATTAGCACCACAATCACATTGAATTTCGTTTTTATTAATATATTGGCTGATAATGAACTACTAATGTTCAATTATTTCGAACATTGTACATTGAATTATTAAAACAAACAGCTAAGCATGTTTTCAACGATGCGAGATTTTTATAAAATAAAACTAAGTTCTTATAAAATATGATATCACTTGCATAAACTATTGTTTGGAAAAAGAAATTTCATGCTATTTCAATCTAAGATAAATTAGTAATTTGTTACGTTCAAAACTTTAGACACATCAACGTGATAATGTTTCTTGCCACACGTGAAGTCATATACAAAGTTAAAAGTGAAATCCACCAAGAAAAGATGGACTTTTTTTCCCCCTAATTTGATGGTATCCCATGCTTACACGGGTATCAACTATTTTAAAATTCAAGAAATTATCACCAATGATTTGGGTGCAACTGAGTTAAGTTAACTCACTATCTATTTAGGATCAACTAAAAAATTCAAAATTGACTCAATTATTATCGAGTCAGGTTTTAATTATCAAATAAATTATCAAGTTGAGTTTGAACTACTTAATATTTAATTCGATAAACTCACAAATTTAATTGAGTTCGTACAAATTTATCGTCTTATCTTTTAATTTTTAATATAATTATAAAAGTATTTTATTCAACTGAGTTAAGTTTGAATATTTTAAAAATTTAAAATTTTATATAATTAATGGAATCAAATCAAATTGAGATCAAATATATGAATCATTTAAAAGAAAAACTCAATTAAGTCCAAGTCGAATTTAAGTTTCGAATTTGAGAAGTTGAGTCAAACTCAAATTTAATAGTATATCGATTCAATTCGGCTATATTACACCCTAATAATGGCAGCCTGATCAGGATTACAGACTACTGTACATAATTCAAGGAAAGTGCCATATTACTGTCTACTGTTTTGAAATAAAAGTGATACACATATATAAATGTTATTGAGTTTTAGCCTATTTCAATAATTAATATCGCCAAAAGACTTGGAAAAAGAATAGAAAGTGCCTGTAGATTACTATAAATAACATCCCATTTGGCTATGCAAATCTAAGACTTCTCAGATTATTTATTTTTAGATTTATTTGCTTGAACACATCTTCCATTGTTCACTTAATAGTATTCGCAATTCCCATAACCTGCAACAAAACAATGCACAAAATATTGGTTCCTTAGCTTAAAAAATGAAAGACAACCATGTTTTAAGTTCGAGTGTTTTCATCCTATTAGGCTATAAAACGTTTTGAAGGGAGGCAGAGCTTACTTGGATCATTCTTGACAATCATGCCAGTGTTGTTGAAATAGCAACAGTAATTTGATTTGTTTTGGAGCACATAGTACATGTTCATGGCAACTGAGGCATGGCTAATGATGTTATTTGGGATATAACAATCACCATCTGGTTGGATTATGCTACAATCTATTTGCCCACAAATGTAATTTATGTTTTGCAATAGCAATTCTGGTGGTGCCATAGGCTTAGCCACACACCAACCATCCTGCAGAACTTGCACAAGCTTATTAATTAGTCAATTATTTGTTTAACTGAAATAAATTTTACATTTACACTCTTCTGTTAAAAGGGTTTTTCACGAACCGTTTGTGCTGCTAATGGTTCATCTCCTTCTGTAAATTTATTAGCATTGTCAGGTTAGAAACGGGCATTTTGTTAAATCAACAGAGATAAACCAATTATACATACCATACTCAAAGATGCAAGGACCATAACCTGCATTGGAATGCAAATCCAGGATGTTTTTATCAAATTATATACAGTAACAGACCGCAAGAATCAATGAATTAGCAATCCAAAAACTTCAGATGCAGACTACGTACTTGGATCGGTCATTGCAATAAGACCACTGTTGGAGAAATCACAGTTCAAATCAATCCTGCCCTGGGATTGATAGTATTGATTCATGGCATATGATGCCTCGTGCAATCTGTTATTTGGGCAGTAACAAATATTACCCTTTTGTAAGGAGTTGCAATTGGCATGGCTGCAGGCGTAGTCCAAGTTATTCTGAAGATCAGTTTCGCTTGTTGTTGGCTTTGCCACACACCAAGATTTCTGCATTAATATATACCAATAGCTTTTAGTTCTATAATATAGCAACTAAAATTTGCTACTCATTCAGTTAATTATTTACTTGTCCTCAGGATATATGGTTGTGTTACCTGTGCTTTCACTAATTGTGAGATTTCACCTGCAAAATTTAAACTGATAAGGATTGATGATGAGGAATTTTTTTTTATCAAACGTTTCAGAATTTAATGTGTTGTGTAGTTGTGGTGATATTACTGTTTAAAAACCATTTTTAAGCCTATCTTTTTAATAGATTATGTTTGCTAGAAATTAACCCAATTTAGTGGGTGGACTTTATTTTTCTTTGCCAATACCATACAAGCATGACAATTTGTTGACAGGACATTTTCTTTCTTTTTGCCAACAAATGACATTAAAAAGAATGCGAACATCTCTTTCACTCACATTACATGTTAATGATTTAAAGCCAAAGCAAAGAAATATATATATATATATATAGAGAGAGAGAGAGAGAGAGAGAAGATACCTGAGTTGAAGGATAAACTCAGAAGAAACAAAATGGGCAAAGAAAGAGGTGATTTTGCCATTGCTACCAGAAGAAACATAAAAAGAAAATTCGCTTCATTTGTTTAGAAGTTACTGTTCTTGAATCCATGTTATATGCAATTCCAGGTAATAAATAAATAAAAATTCAGCAACCCATGCATGTCGGAGTGCATGCAACTGGTTAATTAGGTAGTTGGTCACTGAGCTTGGTTAATTGGCTAAGAGTTAGTTGCCAATCTATTGAAGTCGGGTAGCTAGTTGTTGGGCCAGGCCCGTTACCATTAGTTTGTTGGCCAGCAAAATTAAATTTCACAATCACATGTTTTTCTTATTAGAGTAGATGGAACGAGTAACACTTTATTATCAGTACATCAGAACACTGATTACATTTAAAACCCACATTGCACCTTCTAATTGCATGCTCTTTCTCAACACCGACTGTTAGTAATGGCACATTTTTTATTGGAGTAAAAAACCGCAGCCACCATAGCCTGCAAAAGGACACAAAAACAAATTAAAAATCTTATTTAAGGATATTGATTAATCTGTAAAGGTAATAAACTTGGCTTACTTGGATCTTTGGTGACAATAAGGCCACTATCCTCGAAGTCACAGCTTGTGCTGGTTCTATTTGCGGTCTGGTAGT
Organism: Mallotus japonicus; assembly: GCA_949634005.1. Taxonomy (NCBI): domain Eukaryota; kingdom Viridiplantae; phylum Streptophyta; class Magnoliopsida; order Malpighiales; family Euphorbiaceae; genus Mallotus; species Mallotus japonicus. Next base: position 5,169 of record CATIWK010362828.1, read on the forward strand.
AGAGATTCATGGCATATGTAGCATGATTCACCAGTGTTGTTGGTTTGTAGCATGAGCCACCATCCTGTATAGGGGTACATTCCACATGATTGCAAGCAAAATTTATATTTTCCTGCAGCTTACTGTCTTCTGTTGCCGGTTTTGCCACACACCAAGTTTCCTACGAGCATGGCCATTAATCAAACTCCAATTCAGGTTATGGAAATATTTACATAAAAAATTTAAATGCATGGTTAAAGGTTTTAGTTCAATAGGTTAAAGCACATTACAGATGTTTGGTTTCCTGATTTGCCATTTTCTACTGTATCTCCACCTGAAAATTAACCAGAACATGAAAATTGAAAATTAACCAGAACATGAAAATTGCACATCGATTTGCTACAAACTGGTGGAAACGTGCATTTATCAAATATACATCACATGAAAGATTGTAAATTGTGATTGGTTGCATACCAGTCTCGTAAGTGCAGCTGCGAAAGCCTGCAATAAAGGAGTGCAAAATCAAGAAAATAGAATCTATGTTTACAATTGCAATCAGTATTGTACAACATTTAAAGGCTTACTTGGGTCACTTAAGGAAATTAGTCCCGAGTCTGAAAAGTTACAGTCCGCCCTGTGTCTGCCCATTTCCTGATAGTATAGATTCATAGCAAATGAAGCATGGTGGAGGTAAGTATTTGGGTAGAAGCAGGTGCTGCCTTGTTGTATCAGAGAGCAATCCACATGGCTGCAGGCATAGTCCAGGTTTGCTATCAGCTCAGTGTTGTGGGACGATGGATTGGCAATGCACCAAGTTTCCTGCAACACCATCAGGAATTTATAACATCTAGCAAAAAATGTAACACTTGAGACTAGTGTTCAAAAAATGAAAGTTTCGTTCAAGAATTTACTTGTCCATTGGCCAGTTTCAAATTCCCTCCTGCAAGTTTGTACACAAAAAAATAAGCAACATATTAGATTAAAAAAAATGGCGGAAGGTGAATATTTTTGCAATATGACCATAGCAAGATTAGACAGTGTCCAAAGTGCATAGCTGAAGGTCAGTAGGATCAGTAAGCTTTGGCTCAAAAGAGTGCTAGAGTCACTTCTATTTCGTAACGTTACTACTTACTAGTTAAACTGCAACTAATAACGTATAAAAGAAATGAAAAGATTACCTAAGTTGAGGCAAGAAAGCATGAGGAAAAAAGAGAAGAGGGAGAGTGGTGAAGTTGGTTCAGGCATTTTGGGTTTTGTGAAGATAGGCAATTGAAGAAATGTGAGGGTGGAGTCTTGGTTATATACAAAGGGGAGCTGTTAATTGCCAATGCATTCATGAAAGTATCGTTTCTTGAAACAAAGTTAGGTGATGCTCGATATTTTCCTCTTTAGTTTTTGAAAGTTCACAAGAAATATTTATATATAGTAAAATCAAGTGTGATTTTCCTTCTTCTTAATTACCATGATACAAACAAAATTGAGGGTGGAGGTTGCACACTGTCAAATAGCATGAACTCCTGAATATAACCTAGTTGTTTGTCATGTTGAGATCAGGAGTTTTGTTTTTCATTTCCCTCCCTCTGCAGGATTAATTTGGTTCATCATGTAATGCACATATGCTCTAGAATTGACTAAAAAGAGTCAATTTAGAGATATTGTTTATCACAACATTAAAGACAGTTTGGCCGAGTGGTCTAAGGCGCCAGATTTAGGCTCTGGTCCGGAAGGGCGTGGGTTCAAATCCCACAGCTGTCATTTTACATTTTTTTTTTCAAGTAGTCATTTTTTGTAATTTCTTCACTCATTTAAAGATGTACTATTACTATTATTTTTGGAGATTAAGATGTATCAAGCTCTTAATACAACACAAAACTATAGCATATGTTATAGGTATGTTCTCGCGATCAAATTATTATGAACATAGTAGGAGAATTTAGTATCGAATTTTTTTCTTCTCTTTCCTCCAATTTATAATGGTAAAAAAAAAAACAATTGGATATTATTTCTGATAATCGAAGCCAAAATACTATATTAAAAAGTGAACTCAACTCAACTATGACCTTATTTTTTTGAGATTAAGATGTATAATATAACACAAAACTATAAGATATGTTGTAAGTACCATTTAAAATAGCAACTAATTAATTACTTTTATTATGTTTTCGCAGCATAAAAATTTAGTATCGAGTTTCTTTCTCTCATCTCTTTCCTCTAGTTTATAATGGTAAAAAAATAAATAATTGCTTATTATTTCTAATAATTGAAGCCAAAGTACTATATTAAAAAGTGAACTCAACTCAACTATCACCATGAGCAAAACTCATTTGCTTAATATGATTTAGAATTGCAAAGATCCTCCTACAAGAGAAGCCTATCCAAAATCCTATAAACAAATTGATATTCAGAGAATGGACCCCCATAACAAGTAGGCAGAAACTTATCTTTCAATTCATTCACACTATCCCTCCTCTTTTTCTTTTGCCTTATTAGGCAGTTGGCACCAAGCACCACTCAAAAGCCATCCTATCATTTCTGGCCGCTATAAGCAACTTGCCTATTTTATATTATACATAATATGCAAGCACACACTACCACACTTGTGTCAATTCTAATACCCCTTGCCGACTACTCAATTCCGAGTTTCTCACATACAAGAATGACAACTAAAAATTCTTCGCTCAATCAATTTAATTCTAGTTGACTGATTTTTTTTATGAATTTGTATTTTACTATATCGACTAAAAAATTTATTTAAACTTCCAAATAAATTCTAGAAAAAAGACTATAAAAATATAAAAGTAATACATCAAATTGCGATCGAGTAGTTAAGTGGTCATCGTTAGATGTAGGTTCAAATCCTACCATTTCTAATTTGTAGAATTTATTTCAACCTGATTTAAAAGGGAATAATTGTCCTGGTTCAAGTTGTTTAAGTTTTTTATTTGTAGATAATGGCCAATAGGATTTTGTCATGATGCCATCAGCTCATAGAGTCACGGTGCTTTGTCAAGGTTCAAAGTATACCATAATCCTGCAACCAGATTTGTTTGAACATGTGACTTTTTTTTTTCTTTGTTATGTCAGTGAAAATCTGTGGATTTTCAATAATTGATTCACGAGTTGAGTTCTTCTAAAATAAGAGCTTTCATCAAACTGAAATTTTTTCATAGTAGTTGTAGTAATGGCATTTCTTCTATCTGAAAAGGCTAGTTTGCATATAGTCATAGTATATTCTGTTTTAATTACTATAGTATCTGCAGAAACAAGCTTGCAAGCTGAAATTGAGGCCTTGAAAGCCTTTAAGAAAGCCATAATACATGACCCTTTGGGAGCACTCAGTAATTGGACTGAAGCAAACCAACACTGCAACTGGTCTGGTGTTGTCTGTGACCCTTCCTCGTATCGTGTAATTTCGATTTCTTTGGCTGAGATGCAGCTCCAAGGCCAGATATCTCCATTTCTTGGAAACCTCTCTTCTCTCCAGGTTCTTGATTTAACTTTAAATTCATTCGGTGGGCACATTCCACCTCAACTGGGACTTTGTTCCCAGATTATTAGCATTTCTGTGTATGCAAATTCTCTTTCAGGTCCAATCCCGTCAGAATTAGGAAACCTTCAAAATCTGCAGTATCTAGATTTAGGTGCTAATTTCTTGAATGGAAGCATCCCTGAAAGTATCTACAATTGCACCTCTTTTCAATCTTTTGGTGTTGATTCTAACAATCTCACTGGAAAAATATCCAACAGCATAAGGAAGTTAGTGAACTTGCAAGTTTTTGTGGCAAATGCAAACAACTTGGAAGGTTCAATACCTGTTTCCATTGGAGAGTTGCAAGCTCTGCAAAGTTTACATATTAGCAGAAACCACTTGTCTGGAGTTGTACCTAGAGTGATAGGGAACTTATCTAACTTGCAGGTTCTTGAGTTGTATGGGAATTCCCTTACTGGTGAAATCCCTTCTGAACTAGGTAGATGCAAAAATCTTGTCAATCTTGAACTACACAGCAATCAATTCACAGGAGCCATTCCATTTGTGCTTGGAAACTTGACCCACTTAGAAACATTGCGGTTGTACGACAATCGCTTAAGTTCCACCATTCCTGTCTCCTTGTTTCAGTTGACATCATTAACCCACTTAGGTCTTTCAGAGAATCAGTTGACTGGAGATGTACCTAACGAGATAGGATCTTTGAGTTCAATGCAGGTATTGACATTGCATTCAAACAAGTTTACAGGGATGATTCCTTCATCAATAACAAACCTGTTAAACTTGACATACTTGTCAATGAGCATCAATTTCCTCACAGGAGAGATTCCATCAGATATTGGAATGCTTTACAATTTAAGGAACCTATCTCTGAGCAACAACCTTCTTGAGGGATCCGTTCCTTCTAGCATCACCAATTGTACCCAACTTTTTCTCTTGGATTTGTCTTTTAATAGAATTACTGGGAAACTTCCCTGGGGTTTGGGACAGTTGCATAATTTAACAGCCCTGAGTCTTGGTCCGAATTTAATGTCCGGAGAAATACCTGATGACCTTTATAACAGTTCTAATCTCGAGTTGTTAAGTGTGGCAGAGAACAATTTCAGTGGGTTGCTAAAACCAGGCATTGGCAGGCTCTACAATCTGCGCACTTTCAAAGCTGGATTCAATTCATTAGTTGGATCTATCCCACCAGAGATTGGAAACTTAAGTCGACTGATCACTCTATCACTTCCTGGAAATAGAATTTCAGGGATCATTCCATCGACATTATCCAAGCTTTCTCTACTCCAAGGGCTTTACTTGCACAGCAATGCTCTCGAGGGACCAATACCCGAGAATGTTTTTGAAATGAAAAATTTGACTGTCCTGATGCTCGGGCGCAACAGATTCACAGGTCAAATTCCAGCGACTGTCGCAAACCTTGAAATGCTTTCAAACTTGGACCTGAACGGCAACATGCTTAACGGATCCATTCCTGCAAGTATGGGGCGTCTCATTCGACTGATGTCTCTGGATCTCTCTCACAACCATCTCAAAGGATCAATTCCTGGTTCTATATTGGCAAGCATGAAAAACGTGCAGATATTTCTGAACCTGTCATACAATTTACTGGAAGGAAATGTTCCAACTGAGCTAGGGATGCTGAATTCTGTACAAGCCATCGATCTCTCGAACAACAACTTTTCAGGAATCATCCCTGAAACATTTGGAAACTGCAGAAATCTGATCTCACTTGATCTGTCGGGGAATAAACTCTCTGGTTCAATTCCGGATAAAGCTTTTGGTGAGATGGCTATGCTTACCATCCTGAACCTTTCCAGGAATAATTTAGATGGTCAGATTCCTGAAACTTTTGCAGAACTGAAGCATCTAGCCACCCTAGATCTTTCTCAGAACCAGCTGAAGGGCAAAATACCTGAGAACTTGGCCAATCTTTCCCACTTGAAACATCTCAATTTGACTTTTAACGATCTTGAAGGTCAAGTTCCTGAGTCTGGCATATTCAAAAACATCAATGTTTCCAGTTTCATTGGAAACCCTGGTCTTTGTGGTAGCAAATCTCTAAGGCCATGCAGCACGAAGAGCTCACACTCCTTATCAAAGAAGACAGTATGGATTCTGATATCACTTGCAGTGGTTTTCACACTTCTGGTTCTAGTGGTAGTGATATCAATGCTGCTCCAACGTGCGAAAAAGCTTAAAAAGGCTAAAGCAGAACAAATTGAAAATGGAGAACCAGATTTCACTTTGGCATTGAAACTCACAAGGTTCGAGCCAATGGAGTTAGAGATTGCAACTAGTTCTTTCAGCACTGATAACATGATTGGTGCCAGCAGTTTAAGCACTGTTTACAAGGCTCAATTAGAAGATCGACAGATTGTAGCTGTAAAGAAATTGAATTTGCAGCAGTTCCCTGCAGAATCTGACAAGTGCTTCTACAGAGAAATCAAAACATTGAGCCGGCTGAGACACAAGAATCTGGTGAAGGTACTTGGCTATGCCTGGGAAAGCACCAAACTAAAAGCTTTAGTTCTGGAATATATGGAGAATGGGAGCTTGGAGAGCATCATTCATGATCCTAATATTGATCAATCGAGATGGACATTGTCAGAGAGAATCGATGTATGCATATCAATTGCGGGCGGGCTCGAATATTTGCATTCTGGTTACGACTTCCCCATTGTTCACTGTGACTTGAAACCTTCAAACATTCTGTTGGATAGTAACTGGGTTGCCCATGTTGGTGACTTTGGAACAGCTCGCATACTAGGCATTCATCTCCAGGATGGAAGCAGCCTTTCCTCATCATCCGCTTTTCAAGGCACCATAGGCTACTTGGCACCAGGTAATCAACCTTCAACATCTCATCATTAACCTCACCAGTTTGTCCAATTTGTAATTGTTGCTGCCCTTTTGATGGTTCTGAGTTCATAAACAAGTGCCTGTGGTTTTGACAGAATTTGCCTACATGAGGGAGGTCACAACTAAAGTAGATGTATTCAGCTTTGGAGTTTTAGTAATGGAGTTCTTAACGAGACAAAGGCCAACAGGACTTGCAGAAGAGAATGGATCGCCAATCAGTCTGCGTCAACTTATTGAGAAAGCCCTTGGCAATGGCATCAATGGAGTTCTTCAAGTTTTAGACCCTGTGATTGCCACGAATGTCCCCAAGGAGGAGGAAACACTGGTTGAGCTGTTTAAGCTGGCCTTGTCCTGTACCAACCCAAATCCTGATGATCGACCCAACATGGACGAGGTGTTGTCTTCCCTTAAAAAGCTAAGAAGGGCAACATAAACTGGAGCTTTGAATTTTGTTTGAAATGCATTTGCTTAATATGCATGGGATGTTATATCACAGGCTCAGAATTTCAGTTACTTTTTGTGGGCATTGATACAAAGCTACACAAAAAAATTTTCTAGATTATTTACCAGGAAATAGAATTTTATTGAAAAGGCTTCAATAAACAAGAAATACTCATCATAGCCTTTCTCCACTACATCTCCGTGGTGTAATGACCACAACTTTTGAACATCTCAAACAAGAAAATTTTAATTACATACAATATAATGCCACCAGTTAAATAAATAAATAAAACATTCAAATTTTGATAACATTTGTTGGAAGATGGCATTATTGCTTCTGTCTGGCATACAAAATCGATCAAACAAAAAGAACATAGTAAATAACAAAAACCGATATCACACAATGATTGGCATCAGAACATCAAGATACATGCATACTCATTTGAACATTATTGACCAAAAAAATTTTGAACATTAGATTCCTGTTGTCAGTCTTAAACTATACAGCAATAAGTTCACATAAGTCGTTCGTTTGAGCTTGGAAATAGAAATTTCTCTTACAGAAGACAAAGCCTATGTAACATAATTTGCAACAAATTTGAAAATTGCTAAAAACAACAATGCAATAATGTAACGCCTCAAATCTTATTCTCTTGGTGGATCATACTTGAGAAACTCCTCAATAGCTGAAGGGAACTCAAAGTTATGATCACCATCTTTCAACTCAAAAGCAGCCTTACCCAACAGCAAAAAAGCCAATCTTAATGGCTCCATCCTACCCTCTTCACCAGATTCACCATTTTGTAAAAAGTAGCTTATCCATCTCTCCAATCTGTCCACTTCAGTTTTACACTTGGGCCCCTTAACTCCAACAATCTTCTCATAAAACCCACCCTCACATTCACAACCATCATCACAAACCCTTTCTTTCTCTTCTTCTTCTTCTACTTCTACTGCTACTTCTTGTCCCTTGTTTCTGAGCTTAATATCTGACAAACCCAAAAGCTGCACCAACGATTCAATGTCACCAACACCAACGGTTCCAGCTTCGTTGATGTTTCCTGGCTGTTGCTGAGGTGATTCTTGATGGATTGGGAAGGATTGCGGAGAAGAAGAGAGGAAAGCTAAAGGGGGCTCACTGCTTTCTTGAAGAGTTGTTGAGGTGGTGTTGGTATTGGGTTCCGAGTGAAGATATATAGGTGTGCTTAAAGATTCTGATGCAGTATCGATGTTTGGTGTTGGTTGTGGCTGTGGTTGGCTTGGGGTTTCAAGCTTCAACCTTTTCTCCACCTGCAATGTCAAAAAAAGAACTAAAATTGGAGTGAAAGAGAGAAGAATGAGAAAAAAAAAAATTTTGATATAATAATCAATCAAACCTGCTTGAGAGAGGAGAAGAAATCTGAGTGCAGACAGGATGTTGGTCGCATTTCCGGCTCCGACCTCCGGTGGCTGCTTCACCAAATGACCCACCGGCAATTCTACACCACCAAAACAACTTAGGCAAACCCAGATGGTCGAAATGCTCAGTGCCTCGCTGAAGATCTGGAATCCAGCGTTGAAGCATTCATGTAGGCTATAGCATTTCGGGCCTCAAGAAGACGCATTCGAGGCTCCAAGCATGGCCCATCACAGCTGCTATTTTAACAAGGAAAAATGTCCATTTGCACCCTGAGTTTTTGAACTAAGAGCATATTGAACCTTTTTTTTTTTTTGTCAATTGTAATTTCTGTTTTGAAAATTTAGACATATTAAAAATTTACGGATTACAATTAAATCCTATAATTTTTTTTAGTATAATTAAGTCATATAAACTAATAAAAAAACTAATTTTAAATTATATTAACAAATAAAATTGATAATTTTTTTAAATATATATATATATATATATATATATATAACCTAATTATTAAATTTTAAAAGTTTTTCAACCTATAAAATAATTTTTTAAAATTTTTCTTAAATTTTTTAAAATTTTTAAAATAAAGTGATATAAATTTCAAAAAAATGACCAAATTTATTCGTTAATATAAATAACGAATTGATAATTGACCTAAAATTTAATTTTAATATTTGAATAAAACAATTTTATTCATCAATTATTGTGTAGGTTTTAAAAATTATTTTGTAGATATAAAAATTTAAACTAATGAATAAAATTTAAAAAATTTTATTCAACCATTAAAATTAAATTTTAGGTTAATTATCAATTTGTTATTTATATTAGTGAATAAATTTAGTCATTTTTTTTGAAATTTATCACTTAATTTTAAATTTTTTAAAAATTTAAGAAAAATTTTAAAAAATTATTTCATAGGTTGAAAAACTTTTAAAATTTAATAATTAGGTTATATATATATTTCTAAAAAAATTATCAATTTTATTTATTAGTATCTGTTAAAATTAGTTTTTTATTAGTTTATAGGACTTAATTGTACGAAAAAAAGTTATAGAATTTGAATATGTCTATATTTTCAAAACAGAAGTTCCAATTGGGCAATTTCCAAAATATAGGGTCCAATATGCTCTTAGGCCAAAAATTCAAAGTGCAAATTGAACCTTTTCCCTTTTAACAAAATTGGTGCTAGAGAGCAGCGAGCGAGTGGTGAATTAGGGTGACAGACATTAGACATTTTAATAGAAGGTACTGTCATCTCTTTTCAACCACTGAATTAAAAAAAAAATTAATATAATATAAAAAACAAAAAATTATAACTTAATATGTTAAAAGAAAAGTGTAACTCATATGATATATAAATCATTGTTAATCTAATTTAGAATTTATATCAAAATTCAATAATATATTATTTTTAAATTGAACCAACTATTTAATATAATAGAAAGAATATTATTTGTTTAAATTTTATGTAACCTAAATGGGATTTAAATCTTTTTTTTTTTTTGCTTGAATTTATTTTATAAAACATGAATATATTGAACATTTTGACTGAAAAAAAAAGATCACAAATGTGGATTAAAAAAAGTGATAGACTGAACATTGAATGAGACTAATTTTTGGATACATGTTACAATTTCTGCGCTTCTAGTCCACCCATTTATCATCACACACACTGACACACACACACACACCCCACTCGTTCAAAAGCACTCAAAATATCAACACATTTCCAATTCACTTTCCGGGGACGAAGTTTGTGGCATATGCCCAGGCGTTGTTGTTAACAGGGTCAGCAAGGTGGTCAGCCAAGTTCTCCAATGGTCCCTTTCCTGTAACAATAGCTTGAACAAAGAATCCGAACATTGAGAACATAGCCAATCTGCCGTTCTTGATTTCCTTCACCTTCAACTCAGCAAATGCCTCTGGATCATCAGCCAAGCCCAATGGGTCAAAGCTTCCACCTGGGTAGATTGGGTCGGTCACCTCACCAAGTGGCCCACCAGCAATTCTGTAACCCTCAACAGCTCCCATCAAAACAACTTGGCAAGCCCAGATGGCCAAGATGCTTTGTGCGTGGATCAAGCTTGGGTTGCCCAAGTAGTCAAGACCACCCTCGCTGAAGATCTGGGATCCAGCCTTGAACCATACAGCCTCGCCGAACTTAACACCGTTGCGAGCCAAGAGCTCGGGGAAGACGCAGCCTAGGGCTCCAAGCATGGCCCATCTGCAGTGGATGACTTCAAGTTCACGGTTCTTGGCAAAGGTCTCTGGGTCAGCAGAAAGCCCAGCAGTGTCCCAGCCGTAGTCACCAGGGAACTCACCGGTCAAGTAGGATGGGGGCTCACCGGAGAATGGGCCCAAGTACTTAACACGGTCTGGACCGTACCATGGGCTTCCAGAGGGACCTCTGGTGGCGGGCCTCCTCATTGAGACACGGCCGTTGCCCATGAGCTCAGGGGCAGAAGGGGAGAGCTTCACTGCCTTGCCGGCGAATGCGGGGGAGGAGAGAGCCATTGTAGAGGTAGCCATTTTGTGTAGAATTGTAGTGTTGGAAGGCTAGTGAAGCTTGCTTGTTGTTAGGTAGTTGTGGTTAGGCCTTAAGTGTCGTTTGTATTTATATGGGTTATAGGGGAGGGCCCTTATCTTAGGAGATCTATAATTGAATTCCAATTGGTGGCTGACATGTTACAAGTGTGATTTTCTTAATATAACTTGGCAAGCTCTACACCACAATTATCATTTCTCACATGCTACTGGGGCTATAACGTATCAGAAATCTCAGCCACTGTTGTAAGTTTCACTTGCACCCAATAAATATTTGCCACATGTGCTTGTAGATATATAGTTAGATATCTTCATGGAAAAAGTACACAAAATTATCTTGAATAGCAACAGGTTTAGTCTTTCAAAAAAAAAAAAAAAAGCAACAGGTTTAGCATTGCTGCCAAGAGACAGCTGCATTTTCTAATTTTTCCTGAAATTTTTTGCAGGACCATAAACCATGCGTATGGATGAGGAATTGTCGTACATGGGTGTCTTCAAGGAAGTCTAATTGATTGAATTCAGTATGAATGGACTATGCATGTTGCTTAGTTCTCAGTATGAATATATGGCTGTTTTAGGTCTCTTTGGCCTAATAAATCATCTTGCTTCTTAGCTCAACCAAAGCTGACTGGTGAATGAATAATGCAGACAAATTCTAAATTGCAAGAATGAGTGAATTAATAATGCTTATAGTCATTCCATGTAAGTAATAATTAATAATCTTAGTAGTTTTGACAACACTATATATATCTTCATCACTGCATTAATTAATAAGTTTCTTGTTTTGTTTTGGTTGATTCATTAGAAGAAATTTCTAGAAGAAACATAAATATACACCCACAAAATCTTATTAATTGAGACAATCAAAAAAATGCTGGACATGAAATTGAAGAACTTGTTGTCATTCTAGCAGCCACCAACGTATGTAGTAGCAAATTCGTTCTTTGATGAAGCTCTTGTAGTTCATTGACATGTGTACATACAAGGTTCCTTTCAATTTGGATAGCTACAAATTAAGATTTAACACATAATAAATTAATTGTTATGAAATTTTTATCGATTTTGTGATTAGAGTCAGCTTTAGGCATAGGTCATTAAAGTTTATGTCTAGGACTCCTTTAAATATAGTGCCATAAATATGGGGCTATAGTTCAATGTCCGTCCAAGTGTTTGGCGATTACGATATTGTGCGGGTTTAAGACCCATTAGAAAATACAACATGGGCTTTAAGCTTATACCGGAGATGGGAGTCGCTACCCGGATAAAATTTGAGACAAACTTTACCGCAAATTGGATCTCACGGAGGACCCCCAGCAGCCGTTCTCAGAGATTGAATTCGAAAACTGGATATGAGCTTTTGGAATACTCACCCAACCTTGCTGTTGGCCTCCGTTTGTGTTTTATTACTCTTAATTATTAAATTATTTCTTTATTAACATGCAAAATTGCAATTTTCTCTAAATAAATTCTAAATTTTACAATTAATCTCAAGTTTGCAATTAATTCTATTTTTCATGCAATTAAATCCAACATCCATCACATCATGCATTCACAATTAAATTAGCATCATAAATAAGTAAAAACAAATAAATAAAATGTGCATACAGAAAAAATGGAGGGAGAAGAAATGAGTTATAACCCTTTTAGTGCACACAAAAAATAAAATAAAATAAAACAAATAAAATACAACATAAAAACTAAATACATAGTGACCAATTTGTCACTTAATTCCATCAACTTGAAAAGCTAAAATATAGATTAATCCTCTATAAAAAATCTATAAGGAAAAGACAAAGTTAGTTCAAAAAGTAATAGTTTAAAATTAATTGAAACATAAAATAAAATAAAATAACATAAAATTAAATCTAAATGCATGGTTAAATTCTATTAGACTGAATGGAACATTAGAAGTAATGACAACTCTATATATCTTCATCACTGCATTAATTAATAAGTTTTTTTGTTCTGTCTTGGGTGATTCATTAGAAGAAATTTCTAGAAGAAACGTATATATACACCCACAAAATCTTATTATTGAGACAATGAAAAAAATGCTGGACGTGAAATTGAAGAACTTGTTGTCATTTTAGTAGCCACCAATGTATGTAGTAGCAAATTCGTTTTTTGATAAAGCTCTTGTAGTTGATTATTTGACATGTATACTTAATTAGAAGGTTCCTTTCAAGAATTTGGATCGCTAAAAATTAAAATTTAAGTCATAATAAATTAAATGTTTGGAAACTTTTGTTGTTTTTATAATTCTGTTCAAATTAATTCAGATTAGTTAAAATCTAATAGATTTTGAATATTGATAATTTTCTTTTAATTTTACATTCACGGAAAGAAAAACAACGGGAACATAAAATATCGAATTTAAAATTTCATCGTGCCGAAAGTTTAGCTAATAGGTCAAACATTCACAGACCTTCTAAATATTGATAATTGAGATTAAAAAAAATTAAATTTTTAAGGAGTGATGATAATCTCATACTTTGTCAAAAAAAAAAAAAAATGATAATCTCAGACGTACCAATATTAATTATATGCCACTAACATATATTTTCTTTTGTGCAGATATTTTATGAAGGCATTTCTACAGCCACGCAAGTAATCTAGTGCCAATGCATTGACGTCCACACCTTTGATGTAAACTCTCATATTATCTTTTCAAATAAATCACCATCTGTTTATATATTTTTTCTTTTTTTTTTCCTTTCTAGTACTTTTCACACCACATTAACATCACACCTTCACAAAAAAATCTACAACATATTACTTTATCAAAGATTTTTATCTTTTGAAAAGTTGCCTGTTTTATGTGAATATAAACCTTTTTTCCTCATAACATGATGAAAATAAATCTGGTCAAAAAAAAAAATATGATGAAAATAAATAAATAAATAAATAAATAAAAAATTTTCATGTGTAACATAAAATTATCAACTTAATTGAATTGTACGTTCAATATTTGTATGTAATTGATAATCTCAATTGATTATAAGAGTGTGTTTGGTATAAATGAATTTCATAAAATTTTATGAAATTTATTTGCAAATCCAAATGATATATGTTTGGTTTAAATGAATTTTGTATGGAATTCATTTGCAATTCCAAATTTTTAAATTTGTGGAATTGATTATTAAAATGGTTGGAATTTCCAAATGAATTCTACAAATTTTAAATCTATACTTTTAAATGACTAAAATACCTCTCCTTATTTTTTTTTTCAAAAACATCTTTATATTTAAAAAGGGTATTTTTGACAAAAACTTGAATTTAAGATTTATATCAAACATAACATAACAAAATATGGAATTCATTTGTAATGAATTTCATAAACTATTCATTTGAACCAAACACATTTTATTAATAAAAATTTATTTGGAAATGAATTCTATGTGGGATTCATTTGGAAAATAAAATAAAATTTTTGGTGGAATTGTACCAAATAAGGGGTAAATGAATTCCAAATTCATTTAAACCAAATATATTTCATTAATAATAATTGATTTAGTTTCAAACAATTTCACAAAATTAAAAAAATTGGAATTCGAAATGAATTTTACAAAATTTTCATTTAAACCAAACATA